>JASMMZ010000010.1:1008223-1168286 GCA_038502455.1 Anisogramma anomala | reverse complement strand
GTTCTATGGGGTGGCAAAATTGGTAACGCTCCTTTCGTTTTATCTTTTTCAGATTGGGAAAAAGTAGGTTTAGTGCTTTTCAGCTCTTTTTCTTACAGCTACGAATTGTTGGTACGTGTGTAGGGCGGCAATGAAACGTTAAAATGATGTAGTATTCTAACGATGGAAGAGAAAGAAACTAATTTGAGCTAGAGCGAAGCTCAGCGGAGCTGAGAGATGTAACTGCATAGGCAGGTGCTTAGGCCTTCCTTCCCTTTCCATATATGTACCCCTTAAGTAATGTACAACATACTTAAAAAAACCAAGTAAATTGGACAAACCTTATAATATATTAAGCATCGCCAATAAAAACGTAATAATTGAAACGCCTAACGGTCCCGTCACTTTTTACTTACGCAGTTCAAATAGTATAAAAAACCCCTTAAATACAATAAAAAAACTTTGACCCAAAAATCCTTGCATCGAGTAACTTAACTAATATAAACTTTTTAAGTTGATTATAAATAAGCTGTTAAAACATCGACGGCGTGAATAACCACAAAAAATGAGGATACACACTTGAAAGAAAAACGAAGATGAAATTAAAAGATTGGAAAAGCATATACAACAGCTTGTGTATATCAAAAGTAAAAGTCGAACAAAAACCTTACCCTAAATCTACAAGCTAAAACATTATCTATAAACCGGGTAAACCATTTAATAAAAGCATTAGGATTGAAATCGAAAGCCTCGCTACACGAAGAATTATTTGATTTATATCGCTAGCTCAATTAAAAGGGCAAAATTTAACGATATTCAAATTTATAATAATTCATGAGGTTAACATTATAACCATAAGCCGACCGTACGGCAAATCAAGGGTAATCTCTCCAAAATATAGTCATAAAAGAAAAAAAATCCATACTCAATAGTTTACAATTCAAAAAAACCAGTCAACGTTCAATCTTTGTAATTGATACTAGTTTAACTACTAGTATGGACATTATGTTCACCCTCAACAATTGTAGTATTATGAAACCGTACATACAAACCTTCATGAATATTCAACTAAATATAGTATTTAAACTACCGAGAACCCAAAGGGATAAATTTCTTACCGAAACTATAATTCAACATATGAAATATTTTCAAAAACCAATCAATACATTTATTGATTAGTTTTTAACATGTTAAACGCATTTCACGAATAAAATAAGTATAAGAAAGTTAACGTTTCAGCCATACTTATTAATCACGTAATGTGGAAAGACTAGGCTAGAGCTGTCGCCCAAGGTATTTGGGTTCTGTCTATAATTCTCAATGAAGAAAGAAGAGTAGAACTCCTACTAAGAAGCTGCTACGGAGTTACAGAAAAGGTAGTAATGCGGTTACGTGACAGGTGAGGATATGCTCACGTACGGCTTCCAAGCGGCTTTAGAGCTCCGTAAGTACATGGATAGCAACTAACAGAGCTAGATTCCTGGTAACTATTTGTTTAGGCATTAGCCTATAATATTACCCCCTAGTCCCCCCCCATATGGTATGGAAGGCGGTATATGGTATTGGCGAACCAAAAGGTATAAAAAGTGCGTAAATTATCAAACGGTTTGCATTGTGTGAAGAACACTAGCATTTATCCCCCTGTCGTCTTTTTACAAATAGTTCCATAAACCACCCCTTAGAAATTTATTTTTTTCCTTTTACAACCACTTCTTATTCAATTGATTAGTATCCTCACCTCTTTATATTACTAGTGCCCTCATATTTTATATTCTCTTCAAAAGAAAACTTTATTATTATTTTTGTTATTGTTGTTAATAGTTATGAAAATAAATTCATAATTTGTGACTAAAGTTGAAAAAACTATTATTGACGTATGTATACCTATTTCAAAGCCATTTGTAGTTTGTTAACAAGTAAATAATTCACTACTATACGTCCAATTAACGTATATCGAAAGGGAACTCATAAATCAATATGTTTTTAATACGTTAATTAAATACTATATAACGTTAGGAAATTTTATTAAAAGATTAAATGTAAGTTTTAATCCGTGTAAAGATTTGGAAAGTGTTAATGAACGACTAGATACTAGTATTCGATATTGTTTGTATTTTTTGAGGGTGATGAATCGTAATTTTAATTATATATATACTTCTTTAAATTTAAACCCAGATATTAAAGAAGCCGTTAAGTCGTTATCTGAAGCTTTTCTAGCTTTCAATATTTAAAATGGGAGTGTTTTATTCGTTTATAAACCGCTTTTCAAATGTTAATGAGCGGTTAAACAGCATATAAACTTAGGTTATCGTCGTAAAAAAGGTTACAAAGGTGCGTCAAGTAACGTAAAAAGGGCAAATATCCATAGGGATATATGTTTAGTACTTGTTATTCCTATTCGTTTCGGCGGCCTCTGGGATGTACAACCTCTTCACAAAAAGCGTAGCCTTTAGGCAAGTAAATTATATTAAAAGTAAACATAGTTATTACATTTAATGAGTGCGAAGGAGGCTTAGATACAGGCTATTAAATAATTAGTCGAGATTTCCAACCTTATTAATAATAGGTTAGAATGTATTAATAGAAATTTAGGTAAATTAATCGAAATAAGTAAGAAAATACTAGCAGCTAACGGTTAAGTAGAAAGTTCAGAAGACGACAAGTATAATAATATAACTAGATAATTTTAATCGAAATGTTAATATAAGTTAAATATGTAATATTTACCCATAATATAACAGTTTTACGCTGTATGATAACGTAGGATATAATATTGTAAGACCGGTTACAGGATGAACGAAATGATTCATTATAAATATCGGCTGATTGGGAACATAATTTAAAAACGTCCAAAGCCGCGATATTTAAAAATGTTAAAAGTAGTTTCTAAGTTAAATTTATGTAACTTACCCATTTAACTAATAATAATTGTTTTTAAGGATCGCTAGATCGGAAGCAATTTACTTAGGGGTCGTATTGAGATTATACAAAACTTTCGATATGATATTCGGGTTTCGCTTCGCCGTCTTCATTTATAACCTCGCTGGTTGGTAATTGAAAGTCGCGGGTTCTCTGACTTAAGAACGGGTCCGAAAAAGCTTGGATAAATTGGTTTATTTAGAACTGGCGATATTCCTCTACTAAGCATTCAATTATATACATCGAAATTGATAATATATATAATACTTTATTCGTTATAAAACTCATTCATCTTTCTCTAAAATATTTTTTATTTTTTATTTTCAAAGAGAAATTGAAAGTTTTTACTAAACCGGAATTCTTTTAAGGGGGATTACTTTTTTTTAGGCCTCCTTTATACGTTGTTATATAATCGTAACTACAGCTTATACGAATTCCGTAATATGCGGTTATGTTGAACGAAATTCTTAACCTTTATACGCTACTTTATAGCCGGAATAAGTAAACTTTAAACGGGTTATATAAGGTAAATATAATATTTATATCTCTATTATTCAATATTACTACGTACTCAAGTAATAAACGACTTTAATTTGATTCATTATAAATTGTAGGAAAATGTAAGTATATTAAAACCTTTCAATTCATACGTACGGTACCTTCATCGGTTCAGTAGTGTAATCAGAAATTACAATGTTATTACACCCCCGTTATTTTATAAAGGCGTTTTTAAAAACCACCGGTTTGATTTAAACCTGAATTGTTAATAGTTATACACAAAAAAACGTTAAAACGTCAATATTAACTCAAACCCGGTTTTATATAAGCTTTATCTTTTATAATATTCATTTTTTCTAGAGTAATAGATCTATTCACACGGTTTATACTAATCATAAGATAACGTGGGTTATCGGTATATTTTTGGAAAATGTGAACTATAAAATCAACACAAAATCGTTTTAAAGCCGTTTAGAAATCGGTAAGGGTTTAAGGAACCCTTTTCGACGATGTTTCCAATAGGGCGTTCGTTTATAGATATCGAAATTCCGGAAAAAGCGCCGGATCTTACGGTGTAGTCCTAGCCAAAAGTACGTTTTGGAAAGCATAGCAATGGTAGCGTCGAGGCTCGGGTGGCCAGGAAAGATTGAATATAGGTAGCTTGTATCAACACGGTAGTAAACGGCTCTAACATGCAACTTGGTGAACCATTTAGCTTGGGAGATATTCGTAACCGTTCTCTTGATAAGGGGAAGAAGATAGTGTTATGCCTTCGTAATATTGTTAAGTCTGCAATAGTCGACACAAAAATGTAAGCTATCCCTAAGTTTCTTAACTAAAAGCACGAGGGAACCCGCCAAGAAGTTTCTCGCACGAATGTAACCTTGGTCGAGTAACTTGGTTAATATGTTTCTTAACATAAGGAGCTTCTCCCGCGATATATCGTATAACGGGTTTTAAAAACTTTTAAATGTTGGCCATAATTTTCGTTATAAAGAATGATTTCGTATTTTTTTTTTTTGGAGCGGTAAGGAGGTAATATGTCTCATAGAGCCTTATTGAATAAGGGAATGAATATGTTAATAGCGTCAGAGAGCTTATTATTGATCAAAACGAGTGGTTTCGGGGTGAACGCTTCATTAATATCTTTAAAGGAGACGGCGACGAGTTGCGTAGTAGTGGCTTAATCTTTGCGAGCCTTTTAAAGTATAGTATGGAAGGTAGCGCCACTAATTTCTTTAGGTTTTGTTTTACCAACGTAAACACTTATTCCTATACTCGATAATTACTTGCTCGTTCCAAAATCAATACATACTTCAAAGCGGCGTAAGTTAACTGCTCGTATTTCATTTAATATTTACCCAAAATAACGTCGTATTATAAAAAGGGAATAATAAAGGCTTATATCAGATATAGGTATTTCTCGAGGTAAATATTTAAAAATACTATAAAAATTAATTGTAAACCGGAACCAGGTACGTAACGTATAATTTCGCCAAGTTTTGAAGGTGGAATATGGATACACAGTAACCTTAATCGGTTCGTAAGTCGTTTATTCATAACGTTATAATATTAATAACCCATATGTATTGAGGTCTCAACAAATTGAATAAAATTATCAAATAATTTATTATAAACAGTAACTTGTACAATAGTTAAGGACGAGCTACCTGGTTGAATGAAAATCATTTAAACTTTTATAAGCAACTACATATAAGAATTATACTATTCTTTCTTAAAAAATAATATAATTTTTAGTAAAAACAAGGTAAATACCTATATTAGCTTCAATACAGAAGCTTTTCGGGCATTACGCTAGATTTAATAGGTAGATACAGATATAATAACTGTTTTTGTCGTATGGTAAATACAATCCAAAGTACTTATAATGGGAGAGTTCCGAGTAATTAACTTAGGTAACTCATCAATTAGGAATGGCCCGGAAAACGAATACGTTAATTATGATAACATTCCTCTCATTGTTGTGGTCGGGTATGTCGCCGTTGCTATTCTCGATATGTATAACATTTACAATACTAGTAACATTAACTAAGTTATTATAAAAGTATTAAATACAGAAATTATAAAGTCGTTTATTAATAAATTAGGCGCGGTCAACCTATTCGTCGTAATCAGCGAGTATATAGAAAGAAAGTAACGTATTAGCTAGCGTATGGTTAATAATTTTCTCTTAGATGGTAAGTTTAACGGTGGATTCCTAGGCTATACGATAAACCTTTAGAAGTAAAGTTTTTCAAACGTTAAAAAAACGTAAAACCGTTTACTGACTTTTTACTTTATACTCGTAAATCGAGAGATAACGGCTTTAACTGCGTTGACGTCGTACTAATAAACGTACATTATTATTATAAAGATACCAGGATCACTAATACCGTTGATATTGTTATGTGAGTAGTAATTTTCTGTAACGTTGTCCTTAAAGCTTTTCAATTGTTAAAAAAAGCTAAAAGTGATTTTTCTCATCACCGATAAAATTCCGATCCCTAAATGATTTATTTAATTTTATTAGTTTTTATACCGCCAATCGTAACTTAATATCAAGAAACTAAATCGGTCAGTTTAAGGATTAAGGCTTAAGTAGTCAATCCCTGTTAAGCGTTGCCCCAATATCGTAATCGGAGTTTTAAAAAATTAATCTTCGTTGTCAGGTAAATTAACGCGATCTTGGTAAAAAGTAACGAGGTCGTTAAGTTGTATATTATATATTGAAATCTTCTTAAAGATGAAGTTATTTCGAAAACATAAACGTACCAATAACTTCAAGTGCCGGATTATATTTGTTAATATATTCAATATGTTTGTATTACAATATTGTAAACGTAAATCGTATTTATAAATGGTTTTATCCTTTTTAACGAATATTATAAGTAAAATATCAGTAAAACGTTTGTATTAAGTGGGAAAAAATCGTATTAAGCTGTTAAATGCTTAGAAGCTTCTTTTTCGAGCGTAGGTTAAGAAACTGATTCAGGGAATAAGGATTTAGGTTCGAAAGATCGGAAAATGAAAATATAATCATAATCCATAATCATTGACAAACAACTATAATACCGTTGGGAAAAGAGTCGAAGGTTATATATAAAAGGTTTCGGCCGAATCTGTCGTTTAAAGTGGTCGAATACTATCTATAATCCTTGCTAAAAAAAAAAAAGAGGAAAACTTGAATTAAATGGCTGCTTTGGAGCTACAGAAAAAAAGAGTAACCCGGTTACATGATAGGTGAGGACATGCTCCTGTACTGCTTCCAAGAGGCTCCGAATCACTGTATTATTATAGATAGAAACCACTAGGACTAGATGCCTTATAACTATTATCCTAAGTACCAGTCAATGACATATAAGGAAAAAACTCCAAAATCATTAACATACAAACTAATACTATATTTTACCTCATGAATTCTCAATTTATTACGGCGAAATAACGTACAATCGAGATATCTAGCCTCCAAAAATACAAACCGATTAAAACTTGAATTAAAAACATACAATTAAACTTTAACCAATCGTTTAAACGTATTTATAATATTAAAAACACCTATCACATATAACTTAACCTATGCCAAAAATGGAAAGTTATGAATATGGCAAAAATTATTAATCCTACGCAGTAAAACTATAACGATATTTTTTTAAAAAAAAGGATGAAGAGGCTTATATTGTCACGTTATACTAACCAAAGGTATCCTACGATCTATACATTACCACATAGAAAAGGGATCTATAAAATAGAAAGATTAACAAATTTAACAAACGTATCTAATAGCGAATGGATAATTCTGATAATGGTATTAATACAGCACCGATAAATTAACGACGGGAAAGTTCATGATTTTTATGAACTATTTTGTTACGAATAATATTAACCTTATATTGTAAATCTAATTCTATAAAATACTCGTTAACAGAGATAATTTTGATAGGAAATTTATGATCACAGGCAACTTTATACATTAGGTAGTCGTCAAATAAAAACGTATTATACGAAACGTACTAATATGATAAGTTGATAGTATAATAACACGGTTCATTATTGGCATAATGATGATTCAACAGTTAAAATTACCTGAAATGTTTATAATTGTATATGTAAAATCATAAAGCCTTTACAAAAACTTTTGAAAATTGGTTACGAGGAATGAAAAATATTTGATAACGAATGTAATAAATTTTAAAAAAATTAAATTCCGGAAAGTGAAGTTATTCAGGTATATCAATGGTAAAAACGATCCGGTTAACGTTATAACCAAAGTTACACCCAATTACGCCCTATAAATATTTATAAATAGTAAGAGGTCAACCATAAGGATTAAAAGTTACGTGAACTTCCCGGCACTTAACTATTACTTTATACGTAAGAATACCCTTGCAAACAAAAAGATTACCTGGGTAAAGATAGCAGTAGTAATGTGCAAAAAAAATCATACGCTAACCTACGAACAAAAGGTACGCAATTGGTGACATACATAATACGCATATGTCTGTAGCAAAAAACTTGGGTACAGGAGGTAAAGAAGTCAATACTCGTAACTATAAAGCAAAGAGCCATAATTATAGTTAATTTAGGAACGAAATACGTTAGAAAAAAAAGTCTAGCATGTGGAACGAGGAGAAAGTTCAAAACTTACCATAAATTAGTAGTTTATCACACTAGTTTAGGCGAACACAAAAACAAAAAGTTGCCGGTGTTGAAACAGAAATCAATTGAATTATAATTAAGTCAACTATACTAACAATAAGTTGATCATACTAACTGCAATTTGACTGTTGTATATAGGATTGACTGCATTGACTGTAAGTTAAAAACTGTTGATGTTCACTTTAGACTAAGACATGGGCTAAGTAATTGGCCATACAAATTAGTGTATAAAACGGCTAGCATTTGGTTTGATAAAATTAAAAGTAAGATCATAACTTTCAATCGAATCCACCAGTTACTTCGACCAGAAATTCGAATCGACTTTGTTGCGATTATACAGACCTATCAACGCTATATCTGTATATATAAGTTTTTTTCGAACTCGAAAAGATTTCTTACATTTATCTATATTACGATTAATTTGTCAAAAATCATGAAAACTTAAATTATGTTTTAGATAATCTTGTGTCAAAGTCTCTTGAAAATGATAACGTTTACACCCATCAACAATATCTGCATCTTACGCACTCTAGCTTATTGCAAACTATAAACTACGGTACCTATTCACCTTAAAATTTCATTATGGCTGCTTTAAGGAAATTTACAGTCATTATCCGCTGCGTCTGTCCATATTATTAGGAAATAATAAGGTTCTGGAAAAGATCGGAGGCGGCTGCGGGCCCATAGAAAGGAGAGGTGATGGAGGCAGCGACGGAGGCATCGGCGACGGGATTATTTTCGATGGAACCCATTTCGTTACCATTATTACTGTCGTTGCCATTGTTAGTATCATTTTCTCTAGGTAAGAAGTCACGTTACACTAATAGTAAGCGGCGGCCGGTCAATAACGTTACGGCCGTAACCTACGTCGCGTACCCCTCTTTCTCCTTAATAACGGCGAGAAAAGGCCATCAAAAGGCGGTGAAATGCTTAGCTAGCGTCTCCATGAAAACAGAAGCGAGATAAACGGTTAAAAGTCTGATGAAGGTGATAACGACAGAAATACACCATCTTTTACGTTTCTTTATTATCATCTATCAATGTTAAATCTTTTTTCGTGAAGCCGAAACAAATAAAACCTTTACCAACGTAATGAGAGTATTTTATATCCATTCTACCTCTGCTATTACAAACCTTATTATTTATCCCTGTGAAAAGAGATTATATATAACCTATATAAGGTTAGGCTCCGTAAGGTAGGAAGGGATTAAAAAGGGTCGCGTTAGCTGGGGTGAAGGAGGGAGAGAAAAATGAGGAATGCGAGGAGGGGGGGCAGAACACATACACATGTATAGCCCTTTTTAGGAATCGTTGAATCCGCTGTAGGGAATTGGATACAGCGGCATAAAACGCGTAAAAATCCTCTCTTTCTTAACGATACCACTATTTTTATTGATATAGGGACCCTTACTATCGATTATAGGGTGTAAAGATTGTTTATTAGTTTAACACGGTTTTTTGACAATGTATAAGGGAAGATTATAAATAGGTTTTGTATTCATAGGAGTTTTATTTTTATTTGTTTGATTTTAGGCACGTGATGTATATGCTATTAAACGTATAATGATCCCTGATAATACTTTACGGGGCCTAATAACATACACGAACGTAACATATTTCACTTTTTCCCTTTTGTACAGGCTATTTTTCTGCTTTTATGTTTTACAGTGCGTTTTTCTTGAACGTCTATACAGTCTCCTCTCTGGAATAAATAAATGTCGGGCGGGAAATAATTAAACCGCGTTTCTCGGCTAAACTAGGGCTATAGTTCATACGTTTACAGGTTTCTTCACTGTAATGTACCCTAATGTGGTGTTTCGAAGGATGATTTGGAGACCTTAGGACCTTTATAGGTCTTTGGAGAATCCGGATTACGATTCTTCTCGCCGGTATCTACAGGATGATTTTTTAGAAGCAAGTGTTACACTTCATTGATGGAAATGTCTAGTGATAGTAATTCTTTTAAAAAAGAAATATGGAAAGAAGAAGTATACATTAAAAGGGTTAATATTTATTTGATGATTGATTTGAAGGAATATCATGATTTAGGTATTTAAAAGTTATAGAACTTTTAACTGTTTTTTTCACGTACGTTCTATATCTTTATGAAATCACCAATAGATTTTCAATTAACTTTCTTAGGTTGAATTCCTTCTACAGGGAATATTACCTATCGGTTGTATATTTTAAGTTTTCGTCATTAGTATTAGATTATTCATTCTTGAGATCTCATGGATTGTCAGTTTGATTTCATTGATGGTTGAGACGAGTATCAATATATTATTTAACTTGTTTTCGGCTTTTGTATACTTACATCCCTTTGGTTGTTTTAAGAAGAATTGTGTTTGGCTTGGAATTTGTTCGCAAGGCTTTGTATGGGTTATGTTGTCGTTCTTTGTCTGGTTGATGTTCAATTTGTATTTTCGATTCGTTTCCAAGTAATATATTTCAATTTTTAACGAATTTGATTTTTTTTTCATTCTTTTTTGATTCTTTACAAATAAGTATTGGCTTAAGTATTGGATTTAAAATTGAATTTCGTTTTTTTTTTTGTTGATTCAGCTTGTTAGTAAAGTTTTTGAATTTGTCGTTTGGAGTTTGTCGTTTTGAACTTAGAGATATCCGTTTTAGTTGGTTTTTATTGATAGGTCTTTATCGTTGCAACATAGTCGATTAAAATTACTGTGGTCAAAGTAACTAGTGCTGCATTGAAATTGGTTGATTAGTTGTAATTTCTAAGTTCGGCAGACCACTAGCCGGTTTGCATATTAATTTATATATCCAAATGATTTGACTCGTACCCGATATTAAAGTGAGCACCTCCTGCACTATACTTGCAGTTGGTCTCACAAACTACAGTCAATGTGCAGTCAGCATAATCAACTAACTGTAAGTATTGCATTTGATTGCTATTTTAATACTGGCGGCTTTTGTTTTTGTGCCTACACGTTATCGTGGCTTGCCATCAATTGGTAGCAACTTTTGAAATCTCCCCTTGATTAATAAGTCAAACCCTTATCAATTCCAATTAATTTGCACTGAAATTGACATTAATTACGGCTTTTCCTGACCATTTTGTACCCTATTTCCGAGCCTGCTATTCCTTATTTCCCGTATATATGTCTTTTGATATAAACTTATTGTTATGGACTCCGGCAATTGGCCATTGAGTCTATAGGTTACGTGACTGTGCACGTAACGAGATGGGCAGTACCTGGTCTGGGCGTGGTCCGTGCACGACACGTATAAGGGTACGTGACGGGCTAGGCATTGGCTATACCCATAGGTCCTGCACGGTGGGCTACGGTAACCTCTTTTAGTCTTTTACGGTACTTTAATAGTAAACCCCAATTGGCACCTACTTAACTTACTATTATAATTCGGATTAAAACATACTATTAAGGTTTTTTTTTCTTTTGTCGAAGAAATTTTCATTAGAATAAACAAATATATGATAAATGTTAATAATTTTACGTTATACTTCAATATTATCGTATAAAATAGACAATCGATGAATACCCAGTTTTCCACCTTTATAAACACACTTTTTACCCATTCGAAATTGATTTAAACTGATATTTCTCGTTTATAGGATACCGTAAGTTACATCTCGTCAATTGTAAAACAATCATAATAACCGGGTTAATCGACTTTAATTATTAACCTTATGTCCGACTTCGCTTAAATCGTAGCTAAAATTTAACAACTTAAGGCTAAATTGGCAACGATTCGTGTTGGCATTTCATTGACTTAAGATATTCGAAAACGACATAACCAAATGTAATTCAATGGATTGACTTTTAAGTGGACGGCGACGCGTTAAACGATCGAATTTATATTAAAAACGGATAAAATATGGATTCAAAAAGGTTACTATACGTTTCTTTACGTATAGGATTATTAAACGGCGGCGGTAAAGTAGGCGGTTATAACGTATTATGAAGCCAGCGGATACGAGGGTATAGATAATATAGGCACTTTTTTCGATTATATCGAGGTAATTTTTAACCACCCTTATTTCGCGGATAAAACATTAATTAAATTAAAATTGAGGTTATAAAAGAGAAAACCCTATAATTACCATTTTTTATTAAACTCAAAACACTTTTAATTAAAATGGACAGCCTGAATTAAACGTCAACCGTAACATGTAACTACTTACGCTCCCGCATATCGCCACGTATCTGCGATAAATTTATTACGGCAACCGTTAACCGGATAAATTATATCGTAGCCTTAAAGAAAGTACCGCGAAATCGCCGCCGAATTCAAGTTTTTAAATTTAAAGCTCAGCTTTAATCTTTAATTTACAGGATCCATATAAACCTAACAGCCGAATGATAATATAATTATAACAGGAGTTTACGCCTTTTAAGTATTCTCATTAAGGGGTTGTAAAAATCGCGATTAGTTATTTCGATACCGCGGTTGATTATTTTAGCAAAGTTGTTTGGTACGCGTTTAAAACCATAAACGTAACGCGATGTAAGCAACAGTAAAGAAATGTTAAGCTAGGCTTGATACAAAACGTTACGTATGTTATAGCTCGTCAAACCATTACTAACGCGATTACAAACTCCGTCCGGCAATTAACTTTTATATAAGTATATACGGTCCAAGTCGAAAAGGTAAATAAAGGTTCCCCATTAGCGGCAACGGGAAAAGCCTAAATTTTAAATACATTTTCGTTTAAAGGTTACATAACCTTAACATCACAGTTATAAAATCAAGTAAAAAGGAATTTAATTTAATTAAAAAACTTATAAACGAGGATTCATTCCTTGACCCTATATTTCTCAATAATATTTATGATTTAAATACTTAAATATATTTCGGTTAAAATTATCATTAAACTGTAATCAAGGTTTCAATATAATGGTAAAAGATCAATTAAATTCGGCTATTATATCTTCGAAATCTCGATACAATATTAGAGTTATGGAAAAATACGTGTATTATCCAAATAGCTAAGTTTTGTATAAATATCTATAAATAGTTGAACCCAATATTGAGATATATCATTCCTAGATTAATGCGGAATGTGATTTGTGGAATACCTTAGATAAGATATTAATAAGTAACCTTAAACATTAACGGTAATCATTTAGTAATTCATAGTTGAAAAGACTTATTTATTGACGCCGTAATAATATGCCTTAGGCTGGGGGATATATGGGGCGTAGTAAAATAGATTTTTACCGGTTTAACGAAACGTTTGTACCGGGAAGTATAACATATAGGAGACGAATTTCGGTTAGATTTTATTATAAACTTTTACTAAATAACGAGTATTTTATAAAAGACGACGACGACTACAGTTAAGGAAAAAGAGAATCAAGTACGTTTTTTAATGAAATTCGCAAAATTCCGCGACTTATTCGATAAAAAAAAAGCTATAAAGTTACTTTTACATAGAGTGAAATTCGATTATAATATTTATATTAAACTAAACAAAAATGGATCTTTACTAAATCGAATTTAAGGGTTATTACATTCTATATTACGAAATCAATTTTTTAAGTTTTGACGATAGGTTACAAAATTTATAAATAAAGGTTAAGTTCGGGTAAATTCCTTGTAGATTATAACGCCGATATCACTTATTATTCAACCGGAAAGGGGATAACATCCTTTATATTCATTATCGAATATGAAACAAAATTACCGAATGAAACCGTTTTCCTTTACCTTTCATTAAGTAGACACTACTTACGTTATTGAAGTCGACATAATTTACGAGATTGGATATTCGGGGGGTCTTTTACCGTGTTCAGACTACACCCGAATAAACGAAATTAACGACGTTCCGTGTTTAGTTATGTTTTTTTTTCAATGATCAGTTACTCCTTTTAAGTTGAAGAAAGCACCGGCGACGTTTTAAAGATACGTTAATTATATAATAACGATATTATGGATAATTTTGTTATAACTTACTTAAACGAACTTTTTTTTTTTCCGATACTAAATAGGATTATATGAAGCTATTTCGCGTGGTTTCGAAACGTTTCTATAACATGAAGCTAAATTTAAACTCAAAAAAGTGTAACTTCGTAATTAAAAAGGTAAAACACCGAGGTTTTATCGTAACGGTTAAGTTATATATCTAGGCTGACCCCCAAAATGTCCGTGTTATCCGTGAGTAAAAGATATTACTTATTATTTGGAAGGTTCGAAGTTTTTTAGGTTTTTCAACTTTTATTGTAATTTTATTGATAATTTTTCCGGAGTAGCGGATTATTTCGTTCGATTAACAAAATAAATAATTCGTTAGGCTTGGATGAAGCGGAAATAATTTATATTTCAAACTTTAAGGGATGCTTTTATTACGGTCGCGATTTTGGTACATTAAAATTCAAATCGGCTAACTATAGTGGAAATAGATCATTCGGAAACAGCGTTAAGAGTGTATTTGTCGTAATGGGATATAAATATCATTTTAAATCTAATAACTTACTTTTCTGTACGATTAATAAATACGAAACGTAGTTACACTATTTACGACAAAAAGCTTTTCGCGGTGGTATTTTATTTGAAAAAGTAAATTTCCGAATTACGTAGTATCCTTACCTCGTTTTCTATCCTAACGAATTATAAAGAATTAAAATATTTTTTTTCACTTCGTTTAATTTCGAAACGTTAGATTAAATAAGTTAAAGTCCTTTCGCTTTTTTAAAACCACCTATGGTATAAGCCCGTACCTCAAGGCGCCCGCACGAATACGTTAACCTGTAAATTAAAAAATAAATCTCAGGTTAATAAACGCCGTGCGCGAATCTTTTAACCTATTTCTATCATATTATCAAACGCGGTAATGATAAATCTATATATAAAATGAACGGAAATTACGGCGAATTATGTTAATGAATTTATTAAAACGAAATTTTAATTATTAAATCACGATAATATATAACTTAAAAGTAGGTTAATGGTTTTCGACGGGTCGCTGAAAACAGGACCGCCCCGGGCCCGACTCACGCCCGGGTCGTTATGGAGAATAACACCGGAAAATTCTAATACGCCGAAACCGGTAATATCGTTACGAACCCAGCCGGAATCATGCCTGTTAATATAGTTAACGTCAAACAGTCGCCTTATTTTCAGCCTGGGCACCTTAACGAAATTGTAAAATTAAGTAGTAGAAAACGACTCATAATATAAAGTTTACCTCTTAACAATCTTCGATGGCGTTAAACGCTTTTTAATTAAATTCAGATAATTGGTATAAATAACAAATTATAAAATTAATCCACGAGGTACGTTACGTTACCGTAACCGTTGATGACTATCGATTTAAAACTATCAACGACGAAATACTTATGATAAACCTACGATTCGCTTATTAAAAGTTATCCGGATAAAATCTTTTTATTTCGTATTTTTCAACGAAATTATCATTAAAAAAAGGATATTCGTAAGTATTCAACGCTTATATCGAATATATACGTAATATAAAGGGACATAACCTCACCTTACCTTACGATAAGGCCTCTTTTAACCCCTTTTTATCCCAAATCGATATAAGGTATATTTATTTGTCGACTTTATAATTAACCTGCCAATTAGTTAAGGCAACTTTTAATATTTATTCATTATTACAAATACCTTTCTAAAAAAAATTTAACTTCAGGCTATATAGTGTATAACAGCTGATACGTATGCCAAATTGTAGGTATTACTGTATACTCTTATAGATAGTATACATAGGTCAAGGAGCAGTGCACTATATTGCAGGGTGCACTCCTTCATAGTGTACGGTAACGTGTCACGCTGCAGGATGTACTCTTATAAAACGTAAAGTTCATCATTCATGTATCGGTTTGGAATGGCTATTCCAGACCGACGGCAATGCGTGGAGCGGTCTAGAAGTACTCTAGAGTGATATGCTTTGAGTGGAGGGTTTATAAGCCCTCACCTATGGAGTATACCTTTGGATTTTTCTTCTTGGATAAGTATCTTTATTAGAACTATACCAATCTATCGATTACTCTTTTAAATACCTTATTTTACGTGAAACCAATGGTTTTAAATCTTACCGATACTAATTAGTAGCTAATACAGTCGACTATAAATAGCCTAGGAAAGAATGGATAAGCCTAAATTGAAAATCTATAGCGGGATACTGTAGCCATCTCAACTATTTAGGTTTTACTACTACAAAATATAAAAATTATACGGAAATGTGGAATTACGATGGAGCGCCAAGAAACCTGAAGCGTAATAAAATTGTAAAATCTGGAGTAACTTAAAAAAAGACTACTTTTAGTACGATACTATTAACCAATTAGTATGCCCTGTTTACTAAAAAGCCTCGTTTCGTTAACTGTAAACTTGTATTAGCATTTCAAACGTACCCAGGTACTTTTCGAAAAGCGTCCTATCACGTATGAGGTTACATAAGTCAAAATCACTAAGTTTGGAACTTTTAATTCAAACCTATCCGATTTTTGATAATTTACACCGATTGCCTTAGTAAGATGAATTACATATAAAGCAGTCAAACCGATCGCCTTAATAAGATTGGTTATGTATAAAGCAAATAAATCGCTTACTTTATCTAGTTCAGTTACAACACGAAAATCCGAACCAATCACCAAACACCGGATTACATAATTATACTTCCTTTACCTTACTCACTTTCCTCACGTTCGCCCTGTGTATATGAAGTATAGTACTTGTAACGTTTAAGTTTCCCTAGTTACTTAACTATTGTAACGTTACCAAACTCCAATAAAAAAAAACCAATTTGAAACTTTTCTTGAGTTTATAATTATGCCTTATTTACATATCAATTGGAATTTATTCGTATTAGTAAACGCAAGTAGAGCTCATTTAAACCGTTTTGAATATCTTATTTACTTTGTATTTACCAAACTACCCTGAATTTGAATTACCCTAAATTGTAAATTACTATGAATTACATATAAATTACCCTTCCCAAACACACGATGGTTTTTCTAGTAACTGATTTGACAAAATCTAACGAATATATGGAGTATCTTTTTACATACACGTTGTTTTATAGCAATATTCTAATGAATTTGGACCTTAACCTATAGGATAATAGAATTGAGGCACCGGTAGAGAATTTGAACCCTTATGCGGAAAATAAGTATGTTATTAACATAATCTTTAACTATTGCAGCGGCGAAATGAAAGAACGCGAATTGTTCGACGATTTTAAAAAAAACCTTTGCGGACTAGACGCCGGATATGTAGCGAATGATTGATGGTATAATTTTAGAAATATTGCTAAAACAATTATAAAATCAATGTATTAATTCAACTAGTGGAAGTAATTGCCGTATCGTAAAATCCCTATTAGTAACGGCCTAGCTTTTATAAATGTTAAAGTGAATAAACAATAAAGTAAGAAAAGGGAAGTTTATAAAAGGATATTATCCAAAGAAATATTAGGAATATTTACTTGAGGTAACGAGATGGGATTATATACCGTAAATTAAGATAAGGCGTTTAATAAGGTTATGCGCCTGTCGCAGAAACGAAACAGAATTGGAGGAATCAATGGAAAAGGAGAAAATACCGTAATAATTATCCATAAAAAGGGTTGAACTCGAACCTTTTTTGGAACGTAATTTCGAAATCAAGAAAAAGATATAGCTCCACTTCGATTTCCGTAAATAACCCGATTGGCTATTACGCCAGCGGCCGAAACACCGAAAATAACCCGATAGACTATAGTGGGAATGGCCGCAATACAGAGAATAACCCGTTTTAGGAATTGAAGATCGGTATAAAATGCTAATACATGTCCTACGAACTAATGCCTACTAATTACAACCCTTACCGTAATCTTCCAACACATTGCTTCCCCATTGATAAGAGTCATTTTGCGAAGCTAATTAACTTTTCCAGGCTTTGAGATAAGGATAACTATAGCAGTTAGCCGTACGATGTTCTTCATAATAAAATACGCGTTATATTCAACATATATAAGAAATTAGATTTTAAATTATTTTAATTTTATGCTTTTTTACCTGGTATATTTTCCAGGCAACTTAAGGAGTAGTATATATATTATTTTATATAGGTGGATATATTTGCCGAGTATTATAACCGTTCAAAATACTAATTCTATATAGAAATTAACTACGAATTATACGATAGTGTTTATATTAATACAAATTGATAATTCGTGAAGAATTAGCAGGAAAACGTCGATAAGAACCTATAGGAAATCCTTACCGTTTTATTAGCTAAGTTTCGAAAGTGTTAGTGTGGATATCACTATATACCCTCATAGATAGTATACATAGATTAAATAGCAGTGCACTGTATTACTGGGTTCACTCTTGCAGGGTTCACGATAACGTGTCACGCTGCAGGCTGTAATCTTGTAAGACACAAAGTGTATCATGTATGTGTCGGTTTAGAATGGCTATTTTAGACCGACGGCAATGCGTAGATCGGTTTGGAAGGAGTATTTTAGAGTGATACACTCTGGGTAGAAGACTTATAAGCCCTTACCTGTAGCGTACACCTCTGGATGTTTTCTCTTGATTATATTTTACTTTTATACTATAACTACTAGTTATTTTGATTACTTTTGAAAGACCTTAAGTTTACGTGAATTTTATAGGTTTAAGACCTTACCGATACTGATTAGTAGCCGACTCGGTCGATCATAAATAGACTAGAAAAAAGAGATAGATATATGTTAAATACCTATAGCGGGATTTTATAATGGTCCCAACTATTGGTGCTTTAATATTTCGTTTCTATAAGAATTATACGCCGACCTATATAAAGACTATAAAAATTAAGTAACTTAAAAAATGAAAACTTTAATACGATATTATCAATTCTTATTTAGTGTTCTATCTGTTAAAAGCCCTATTACGTCACTATTAACCTTTATTTTGCTCTTTAACGTACTTGTGCACTTTTTTGAGAACGTCTTATCACGTACCAGGCCACGTAAGTTAAAACTACCAAGTTTCGGAACCTTTCGTTGGAAATTATCTGATTTTCTTTACGAACCATTCGTTTTAAAAAAGCCACAATCGGTTGCATATAAATAAACAACCCGACCGCCCTACTAAAATCGGTTACATACTAAGTAATAAACCGACTCCTTTTACTAAGTTTTGCTACAACACGCCAATACGGACAGAACATTACACCCCGAAGCATATAATAACTCGACATTTACCTTACCTTACCTAATTTCTTACATCTGTACTATTTGTTTTAAATTTGCCTACGTTCGCTCTGTATTTTCTAAGTTTAGTGATTGTAACGTTTTAAGTTTTTTTAACGGCTCCGTTAGTGTGGCATTATTAACAATAACTGAATTAATCCGAAACGCTTAACAAGTTTGTGGTTACGCCTTATTTACGAATCTTTTAAAATTTATTTGTATTAATAAGCGAAAATAAATACTATTCCGACCGTTTTGATTACTTTATTCTCTTTGTATTCATCAAATTACCCTAAGCTTTAGATATACCCAGATATATAACTAAATTACCATATTTTAGCACATCGCCTAAATGCCCCAAAATTATCGTAATTATAGCCCTAACTCCAACAATACTAAAGGAAGCTAACCCCTTCTTTAACATCCTGGTTAAATATATAGGAATTAGAAAAGCCATGATATAGATAATCGATATAGGCCTTCAAAAAAAACACTATCAATTTACCAGTTGAGGAATTCGAGCCCTATATCGCAAATACATATATCTTAGCCGCCATATACCGTTACTAGGAGGAATAAATCTAAGGACCTGACTTACTAGATGAATTTTATAACAATTTTTCGGTTGAAACGTTGGAAATGTGGTAAAGGGTAAACTCTATCATTGCTAAAGCCTTACGAATCTAATTACGAATCAGAAAAATCAATATATTAGGAGGTATAAATAAGTGCTTTATAAAGGCCCTATTCGAAATAATACAATTTTCCGACGTATTAGACTAGGAGGATAAAGATTTATACCTTACAGACTTTGTAAAAGGGTGTTACCTTACGAAACCAAAGAGAGTATTATTGAAACGAGGGGGACTACGCGTAAAAAGGCATGGTTCTATACCCCAGGCTAAAATCGGGAACCATGAGGAAGAAAAACGCCTACGATCTTTATTCACTACATAAGTACAATACACCCCTATACCGGCTTACACCGTAGCGTAGAACTAAACGCCAAGCAACTCCTTAATCGTAAAGAATAATCCGACCAGTTATAACTGAGTCGGCCGTAATGTAGAGAATAACCCGACTGGCCTTAACAGAATCGATCGAAACGGAAAGAATAATCCGCCCAAAGAATCGAAAATTAGCCGGGATATAAAAAACAACTCGACCCAGGAAAAAACAAGCAGCGTAAAACGCTAATACTTATTATATGGACTAATGCCTTTTAACTACGACCCTTATCGCAACTTCCTACCATATCGTTTCCCCATAAATAGTAATGACCCTACGAAATAAACCAATTTTTCCAAACAGTGGAATAGGGATAATAATTATATAGGCAAGCCGTACGACGTAATAAACAATAATATACGCGTTATGTTTAATATATATAAGAAAATAAATATTGAACTATTACAATTTTACGTTATTTTACCCGATATACATTTCGGATAACCTAAAAAGGAATATATACAATATTTTATACAAGTGGATATATTCGCTGAATATTATAACCGCTTTAAATCCCACTTTGATAACGAGATTAACTACGAGTTGTACTATAGGGACTAGATTGATACGACCTGGGAATTTGTAAAAAACTAGCAGAAGAGTACCGATAAAAACACTTAGTAAATCCTTACCACCTTATTAACGAAATTTCGAAAGTATTGAACAGCCTTCGGACCGAAATACAAAGGCGATAAACTATTTATTTAAATAATGATAGAATCCTATCTTAGTAAACCTAGATTTCAACTTTATATTATTTAAACTCAATAAGAATTTAAAGGCTTTTTATATAAGCCTTGAAATATCGCTCAAAGACTTTATACGCAGATTAAAAAAACCTCGGATTAATATTTGTAGTTAATAAAACTAAAAGCGAAACCCATATTACTAAAGTAAACTTTGTTGAAATAATACACCATGTTTTAAACCGTATATTTAAGGTTTACCTGGGGCAAAACGAGGGCCTAAAGTATAGATACCAAGGAAAAAGATTTGGTAGTAAGAAATAGGGACGATTGTTCGGAAATTGAAGAAACGTTCCTAAACCATAGTAATACTTGCGGAAAGACATACGACAATCCACAGGTTTAAAAAAGCGGTGTATTGTATACGGCAAAGTCGGCTATTAGTTTACAAACCACTCCGCTTACAAATATATTCAGATTAAATAATAATTTTGCACCGAATGTCATTTTAAGGATAGAATAGAAGTTAATTTTACAGTATACGTAGCCAAATACAAAGGTACAAATAATAAATTCGACGTATACCCTTATAAGGACACATCTAGAAAAGACAACCTTAAATAAACAATACCTACTTATTATCATACAGTATTAAAACCGCATAAAGTATCTTTACCGGCTTGTAAAATGCCTTTTTTTATATATTACGGGCTTCAACTACGTTAACAAAGTATTTAATACTATTATAGCGTCGTAATTCACCCTCTTCAATAGATACGAAACTATATTTGGAGGCATCATACCTGAAATTAACGTATCCGAAATCTCGACGGCCGAAAAGCGATAAGTCAACGTACTTACAACGAAATTTCCGAAGTTTCGTCTAAACCGAATAAGGGAATACCAAAAGATCCTACTTAATAAAGGCAAGGCGACGTCGCTCAGAACAGTCGTTATAAATACGCGTTTCGGAACGATTAAATTTTACGTAATGGATTTTAAAACGCCATTTTTACTTTTATTAACTAATAAAAACAAATTCGGAATTAAGGTTCGAAATACGACTAATTAGCTTGTCCATGCCTTAAATGGTGTATCCGTACCACTTAAGTTTAAATTCGGCTACTTATAGTTTTTTTTTTACCAAAAAAAAACACGTGTAATTAATGTTACTTATTTTACTTAAGTGGAATTATAAGCTTTATACCGACGATTTGGAAAACTAGTTATTAAACGTCTTTTAAGCATACTCCACGTCGTAAAGCATATAAATATAGGGAAGAATGTATTCGAAGTTATCAAAAAAAATCTGTTATAAGAACTAGCTTTATTTATATGCCCTATGACGGTTTGAATTCTGTCTTTAAAACGATGTAAACTTTAATTACAAAGTAATTATTAATGTTATATACCTTGAAAACTTACCGGTTCTTTGCATCGTCGATACGGCTACATTATTCCAGGCCGCTAAATTTACACGAAGGGTTTTTAATTTAAATTTTATGAAGTTTTAGTTTATTACTAGTTAATCATTTACTTCGGGCTTTGAAAATGAATTACTTTCGACGCTGATAAGACTTTCAATTTCATCGAATAGCATATAAAAGCTCGGATAACCGGTAACGAATATAAACAAATTTTAGTAAAAGCCTTATAGGGTATTAAAAAGTATTAATAATATTATAAACTATTTAAAAAAGAATATATAATATTGGAAAAAGATCTAAAGGATATTGATTCCAAGAAATCTATCCTTTAAATAGCGGTTAACGCTATTAACAACACTTTTAGCCTAAGTAGGTTTATCCTAACGATCCTTATCTTTGGTACCTATCCAAAGATCTATACAAACTTTACCCTATTAATATTTATAATTTAAAGGGTCAATATTAAAATGAAAGTTATAACGGCTCTGCGTTTACTACAAATGAAAAAGAATGTATCCAGGGAGCTAATTATAAGGAATAGTTTATATAAAACTAACGTATTAGATCAGTTATTACAATTTAAAGTTTTAATTTGGAAAACAAAGGATAGATGGACTGGTTTTTCGAATATTGACGGATTGAGGGGCTATAATGTACTCGTTAACTTACCAAATAGAACGAGTTAGTTTCGTTAGAAAATAATATGAAAACACAAAAGAAAAGCAAAAAAAACGGCCTGAATACGTAGAACGAGTAAAATCGCCTACAGAATACCATCTAAAACGATGAATTTAAACAAACCTTAATTCTAACCTTACCCCTAAAACGCGAATTCAACCCGACCACGTTAAACGAAATTAGTTTATTCATACCAAACCCGCCAAAACCTTGACGCCGAAGACGCCCCCTTGGGCTTTAAAATAAAAAAACGCCTTAGGAACTTTGTTACAAACTCCTTTATTACGTAAAAGAAAAAAAAGGAAAACTATGAGCTTAACCTGAAGCTTCGCTGTAAAGGTATTATTAATACCTAAAGTACCTTTTTCGTATAATTTACCTAGACCGAAATCTTAACCCTTATCGATTAAGGTGTTTTTCGCTTTGAGCGTTTTAACCCAACTGTTTATAATATCTATAAAGTCTTTTCAACCTTCTTTTTCTACGAAGTAAAAGATAAAACCGAAAGGCCTTACAAAAAGACCCGTCTGGTTGTAAAAGGCTACAACGATAAAGGTAAAAAGTATATTATAACACAGTAGCCCATATTAAAACGAGCTAGCAATCGCCTAATCTTCACGTTCGTTACCTTTTTGAGTAATTTATATAACCTATATATTAAATTTCGAAATATAATGTAAACTTACACCTAATTCGAGAAACGATTAAAACTACGGATTTACGTCCATATATTCAGAATCCTTAGGTAATATTACCCACCTAGGACAATTTCCCGTATTTTAAAACTACTTTACGACTTGGCCGAAAATGGTATCTACTGGTATAACACTTATCAAAAGCATTATAAAAAACGGCTTAAAATAACCAGCTTTAATTTTGACCCGTATCTTATCCTTTTTAATAACCCTAATAAATAATATACTTATCGATATAAATATTTTTAATACTCCATTCGGTTAAGCCTTAATTATCGTATCTGTTAAGTTAAATTTGCCGTCGATTTACCTTATTTCTTCGATTTCAAGGCGTTTATATAACTTGCATAGGAATAAAATATCGATTATTAAAAGTTTTTCGTTTATGGTACCCAGTTTAACTAGGTATTTATAAAGCGAAAAGGAGTTATTATATATGATATGGGAAATGTGGCGTAAGTTAAGGTTAAAAATAATTATCCGGACCGTTATAGTTATAATAATACCTAAATCAAAGATTTAACTATATTATGAACCTCGAAAACTAAGACGCTTTTCGTAACCCTTTTACACTTGGTAAAACTTTAATAAATGATATTTTTACGAAACCTAAAGCCGTTTCAGACCGGTGTCTCGTTGACGAGGATTAGAATAAAGCCTATTTGTAAGTTACAATCTCTATTATTAGCGAAGGAACTGTTAGTAAAAACAAACAGTTTTACAATACGTATATATGGTAATATAAACTATATTACGCGTTTTAAATTATATATTTTCTATAAAAAACGTTTTTGAACACCTTAAATATATCGTTCGTCGGGTTGGTTTAGTATTATGCGACGATAAAAAAGTTAAATGTAATCTTTATTTACGTTATACAAAACTATAAAGGTAACTTTTTTCAGTTTCCCTTTTTATATAAGGCTAAAGACATAGTTCTGAAGTGTGATAATGGCGCCGTTAAAATCAATTATGTGGTCCTTAATTAGGTACGTCTTGGGTTTCACTTTTAAGCCGTCCTTCAAAAGTTTCCTCTCATTAAAAACGGTATAAAAACGGAACAAAGGGTGTTATACAATTTAAGGATGTTGCCCGTCTATATATCCATTAATATAAAGCTCTTTGAGTAGGTTATCAATACCAATAGGCATAAGTGAAAGGTAAAGCTAATTATTACAAATCGTTTCTTATAATATCTCTAATAGCTATTGTATCCACAAACACCGGTTTTAATTAAGCCGTAAAGTGGTTTTATAATATATAAAATCGTTTTGGTCGAGTGGTGGTGCCCAAGGTCTTTTGGTATATCAACGTAAATTCGTCGTTTAAGTCGCTTTTTAAATTAGGTATATACTTGTATAATTTCTCAAAATTCGACTTATAAATTATATAATGTGATGAGGAAGGCTAAGAATACAAAAATAGAATAGTAATTAGTCCGTTGTAATGTAAACGATTAAGTTATAATATCTTTTTTACCTTTGTTATTATATTATTTAATAATCAGACGGTTTTATTTCGTAAGGGTTCCCGGTCTTATTTTTAACCTCATAAACGAAGCGGATTATAAGAATACCATAGTTACTGTGGATAGCCGGGTCGAAACGTTCAAAACGAAATATTTTTTAGTCGATGAATATTAAGATTTCCGTTTGGATAGATTATAGAAATGGGGTACCTAAGGTGGTAATAATACCTCCGTGAAGAATCTTTAAACTAAACTTGTGATTTGCCATTTGCTTTTACGTGATAAGGGAGTTTGTAACAAAGTTCCTAAAGCGTTTTCTGATTTTCGAGTCAAAAGGGCGCCCTTAGTAACAAAGTTTTGGCGGGGTTAATATAAACGAGCCGCTTTTATCTAACGTTATTGGGCCGGAATCTTGTTTCAGGGGGAAGGTTAAAGTCTGGTTCGGTTTAAATTCGTTATTTTAGGGTATATCTCGTTGTAGGTTTTATTCGTCATACGGTTCCGGGCCATTCCTTTTCAACTTTCTTTTGTATTCGCGTACTATTATTTAGCAAACCAATCTTATAACGTTTGGAAAATTAACGAATATATTATAGATTTTGAAAACGTTCATTCTCTAAAGGCCAATCCATCTATCCTTTATTTTCGAAACCAAAACTTTATATTACAATAATAGGTTTAAAGCGTTGACTTTAAGTAGACTATTCCTTATAACCAGCGTTTTGGATACATCGTTTTTTACTCGTAAATGACGTAAGATAGCTATAGCTTTTGCTATAACATTAATTTTTCATAGTATGAATTGTAATGGTATAATCTCTACGTGGATTTTCGGATAGATATTAAAGATAAAATGCGTGGGGATAAACCCACTTAGGCCAAAAGTGTTATTAATAGTGTTAACCGTTATCTAAAGAATAGATTCCTTAAACTTAATCCCCTTTAACTACTTTGATAATACCGTACACGATTTTTTAAACGGTCTGTAATAACGCTTATACTTTATAATACCTTATTGTTATGACCCAAGAACATCAGAGGGTCAGAAAACAGGCCAGTATGGGGCTAAGCCACTAAGAACCTGATGTCCAACACATCAGGTAGGGATATCTCTTATATCAGCAACCTTAGGGTTAGGGTTACGCACTAAGGATCATTGAGATTATGTTTCGATCCAACATGATCTAGCACTGAAGGCGTATGAAGGATTAAGGATATAAGGACACGGTCAGCACCACATAGATAGTATTTCCTTCATAGCTCTTCAGTTGTCAATCTAAGTATTCACTCTTAGTATATTCTGAATAGCATCACAGCTTTTGATTATTACTTGCATAGTTGCAATATTGTTTACTAAGCACCTCTGCTACCTTCTTGATAACATAAATCCTCTAACAACTTCTATATACTCATGGGTATTTAGTGTGATCATTACAGCTTACTATAGTAGGTTGGACTATAAAACTTATACGTATTATATATTTCATTATTTGCGTACCTTTTCCCTATAGTTTTTCTTATTGGCATTAATATCGCTACTTTTTCCACCATTTCCGTTAACATTATTACCATGGTAATTTTTCAGTTTTCCGGGGTATCCCTGTTTATTTAGAGCATGCAAAATGGTTTATGTAGCCTTTGATTCATATAGTTAGTGTATTGTTATTTACAAACTCTTTTAAGGCGGTATTGAGTATGACCTTAGTTATAGTGTCAGCGGGGTTATCTTTGCCGTTAATATACCGAAACTTATCGATTTTCCGGGCTTCGCATGTTTCTTTTAAAGTTATTACATCTATTATTAGATATTTTTTATTGGTCGTACCTATATTTGATAGGTATTCGTAAAGGCTTCGGTAGTCTATATATATTATTACACGTATTGGAAGTTGTCTTAGCTATTTGGTGATAATTCTTATTGTTCCGTTAGTTACTATACCGATATTAAAGTTTTTTATTATGTCGTAGACTTTTAAAGCCAGTATGTTTCGTATTATACGTTTATATTTAACTGAATTCTAGTGTAAGAAGTTTCTGGTGATTGTAAATTGCCTTTTAAACCTCTCATTGTTAACGAGGATTATAATGAACCAAATTTGCGATATGAGGTTAATATTGTGAGTAAATAACTCATCTATAAAGGCTATTAACTTCGCTGTCGTAAGGCTTACTGAAATTATGTTGAAACCACTTTTTAAAATGACTAGTTGCCATTGAATCCTTTTTTTTAACCTGTTAAAATCCCTTCTTTTCCAATATTTTGCTTACGATGTAATGGATAGGTCGTACGATGCCTTCGGATGATATAGAGTGGTAATTTAGGCTGTACGTGCCCTTCATTCCAGATATCTCTGTAATATTTCCTTGTTAGCCTTATGAATAATCGCCATGCTTGTTGCTTGCTCTTTTTACCGTAGACTAATGTAAGTGCCATTTTCAGCCTCAATACTATAGATATGGATTAATGATTTATTAAAGTTAAGTAGTATATTTTTAGGTAACGTTTTGGTTGGGTTATACTTTTAGAGGCCTGACTTTTTAATAGCACGATAATCTGTTGTTACGAAATTACTGTTTTCGAATAAAAGGGTATCGTAAGTTTATATACTTATAATGTTGAATTTTTTGCTTTATGTAATTCATAAATATGGACTCAAATTTACAGTTTTTATGCTTAAACTTTTTTAAGTGTATTTAATACGTTAAAAACCAATGGACACTTATTCGACAGGTGTGTGTAGTGGTTTAATATAACGTATTACCTTACTGGCCGGAAATTTATTCCTTAGCTTTTACAGAAATTTTAATATTATAATCCCTTAAATATTTGTAGAAGATTTCGTATACGCTTACTTTATATCCCGACTATTAAATATAAATTAACCATTTGCGCCAAAAGTCAAACTGATAGCAATTTCAACGATTAAAAATTGGTTAATCTTTTGGATTGTAAGCGATTTATTAAGGATTTTGTTCTTATCTTCATCATCGTATCTTTAATCGATTAGCCTTTTCGTACGGCCGGTCGTAATTTTATCCCTTATTTCGTAGATCATCTTTTATTTGAAGAAAGTAATGTTTTGAGTTTTCTATTGCGTTAACAGTACGAGTTAAATAACCTTTCATGCTAAAAATCCGTTAATCGCCATTTGGTCACTTTCTTGAAAAGAATTGTCTGGTGTGTTAATAATGACTTTAACAAATAATTTAAAGGTAGGTTTTCCGTTAAACCTTTTTTTCCAAGATATTCACACCGTTGTATACGACCTTCCAAACTTGCAACTTATTACTATCCTACTTTTTAGTATGTATCCCACTTTAGGGTAATCTTCTACGTAGTTGACGTTTTATTAGCTTGTTAACAATCGGATCGGAAGGATTATATTGTATAAGTTGTTTGGCTGAAAGGTTATCCATGTTAGGACTTTTATTCAATTTGAGTTTTTTTTACATGGCTTAACCTTTATTTATTTTTTGGAAAATGATAAAGCTGTTAATAATTGCAAGCATTACGTTTGAGTTGGTAATATTGAATATTTTTTACAGCCCATTTTATTTACCTGGGTTTCGTTATGTAAGAACTTGACTTTGATTGGGTAGGGATGATACGTTTATTATTAACAGTCTGTTCTTAGTATAAAGGGCATCGTCAACTTGGCAACATGCCGATTCCTTTATTAGTTTCTTTAAGACTTTGTTATATGTTATAACACGCATCTAGGTATTTAATAATAATGGAAATTTAATCGTTATACGTAGGTAAGCTTTAAATAATAATGGAGTTGGTATAAAGTCATTAGGATCAATAATATCGTTAAGGCATTTTACTGCGATTTAAAACCGTATTTTTAATCTATAAAGCTTTTGATTTCGAGAATAAAGATATTATAGGCTTTTTATAAAAGCGCTTAAATATTTTTGATCTTATCAATACCCTAGTAAGCCTTAATAGGAACGTGTTTATATTGAATCCCTATTGATTTGGTCTTAGTTGCAAACTTATCGTATTAAAGATAGTACCGGTATCGTAAATTATTACTTTTGGTGGCCTTAGGTACGTGCTAATTTACAAAGCATGTAGTACCTTCTTTTTTTTATTATAATGATTTTAAGGAACTTAGAGCTGTAAAAAGCTGGGGCGAAGTTTATAACGTAAAGCATTAGCTAATCATTTAGGTAAAATACGTTTACGAAAACTTTAAAGTTTAAATCTTAATTTTCCTTTAACGTAAAATTAAACTTTTAGAGAGTTTGAAAGTGTGTTTAATAGTGATAGTAAAGCCTTTTAATTTCATTTAATGTTAGTAAGTATACATTCTTGTGACCAGCCTCCCTTAAGACTTTATTAAGCCTGTTAGTCGCCATATAGTTGAATTTACGATATAGTAAACGAAGTTCCAACTTAGTTAGGTTTAATACAACTGCTTTTAGCCTTTGAAAATGAAATTAGAGGTGCCTCTACTTAAGGTTGGGTGTAAACCTCTTATTGCCCTTAACTTGTACCAATTCATTAGTTTGAAAGTTAATATTGATGCCGAGGTTTTTCATATATTTAAGATAGAAAAAAAAGGGGGTAGAAGATTCCAGCATATGGAAAATAATATGGCTATCAATGATTTTAACCGTCGTTAATCCTAATAAATATAATTTTTTTCCAAAGTTAAAGTCGATATTAGCTTTACTAGTATCCGTATAGTTAAATTCTATAGTATTATTAGTATCCCTTCATAACTCTATGTATTACGAATAGCCTTTTTTAAGTACTATATAGCCTTAGTATCTGGTATAATACCTTGAAAGACCTGTTTCGCGTAACGTTTTTAAATGGTAAAAATGTGTATAGTGCCATATTTTTTATAGTTATATTGGCGATAAGAGTTTTTACTTATTAGGCGGTATAAGAAGGCGTAGTCGGCGAATTATTGCTTTGTTTTCAGACTGGTGCCGGTATTTTCGTGTGAGTCGATGGCTTCAGGTTTTATTTCCTCCTTTTTATATTTTTTTAGTTTTATGATTTTCGACGTATTTAACGTGATTACAAAGAAAAGTGGAAGGGAATTGCATATAATACTTTAACTATTTATATTTACGTTCGACAGCCATATAGTATGTTAATTAATAGCCTTATTTACCATAAATATAATATCTTTTAACGTTTATAGTAAATTTGCTCAGCTTTCTAGAAAATCCTTCTCCTTTTATAGTGTGTTAACTACAGCCATAGTTTCGGGTCTTCTAACCATAATGATTAGACTTTTTGTACTTACGCTCAATATTATAGGCGTAAAAACTTTTTTGTTTTCGGTACAATTTAGAGTCTAAGGGTATATACTAATGGAGCCTAAAACTCGAGTTGTTATAGTCGTTAGTAAGGAACGTAATTAGCTAAAGAACACTTTATAGGTGGTATCAGGATACTGTAAAGCGTATCAAAACTCTTTATAATCCGTGACAGCTTACTGAACCTGCTAACGTAATATGCCTTCACCAGTTCACACGTTCCCTATTGTTTATTGGTAAAGAATTAGCCTATTAAGTATCTAGGTAATAAGGGTTTTTTTACTTTCTTTTTTTTGTAATAAAATATGTAAAACTGTTTTATAATGTTCTAGTCAGTATAATATTAGGTAAAGTCAATATCGTATTTGAAGTAACTCTGAAAACTATCGTAAACTTCGCAGAAGGAGAAGTAATTTATTAAGTACCGCAAGGAGTATTCCTCGGCCTAGACGGTAAGGATATTGGGAAACAACCAGTAAAAGTCTGGCAATTCAACTCTTATCTGGCAGCAAATGTTAAAAAAAGGGCGTAACTTGATGTCGAGAAGGTTGTATAACTTACCATTATACTTCTTCTTTCATCCCTAGATTTTGACGAATATGGTGATTGTTGCGTAATTCGTATTAACTATGGGGACGTATCGATGGGTAAAGGTAATGTATTGGTCGTAAAGACCCTCCAAATCCCTCGACTGGTTTTAGAGAAGGTGGTATTGGTGGGTAGGATAGTTACCATTAGCTAAGTTTGAAGGGAAAAAACTAGTGGTCGTGCTTATAGTAGGCTCGCACATAAAGTCTTTTTTTCCTTAATTAGCTTACTAAAACTGGACGTGTTAAGGGGCCTGGGGGAAAGAAATTTAAAAGTTTTTGTGGGAGCTTTAGTAATACTCCTCTTAGTGTTAAGGGGCATATTAGGGTTTCCATTCAATTAATAGGTAGACTTAAAGGTTTATGGTGTATAAATAAATAAATTATTGATAGCTAGTGGCAATTAACCATTGGTTTTAAGTAAAAGGGTCTGATGGATTTTTCTGGGCTTGAGCATACCCTTGGAAACGCGATTAAGGCCGTTAGGAGGTGCTGTCGTTAAGAATACCTTTTTATTTGCCTTTATAAACACATTTAGGGTCTTCTTCGGTGGCGTATTCGTACAGTACGTTAGCTAAGTTATCCTTTTTTCCTTTCTTTATAGGGAATTCAACCCCTTAGCTAGAAAGTTTAATCCTTAGCCTAATTTTAACCTGCTTATTTGCCAGTTTCCACATTAGCAAGGTCCATTTTTAAACTACTTTTAAAATTCGTCGAGTGATTTTAGGTATTAGTTATTGCCAATCAGTTCTAAATCGAAAATATAGTAGTCGATAACGTTGATAAGGTATTTAATCAAGGAGTTTTCGTTGGCATCTGTAAATTAGAGGTCTTTATTGTAGTATTTTGCAAAGATGGTACCGAGAGCTTTGATTGCTTTTTTTCTGGAAGGGTCGGCGATAGTACTAATTCCAGCGTGTTTTCAAACCATTATGACGAAAATTAAAGATTATAAGGGGAAAAATAATGATGTAGAGGGGTATATTGTAGTTTTATCGTTAAAGTTAGTATTTATCAAAGGTTGTGGGACTTGGTAGTTCTGCGATTTGTAGTAGTAGTACCTATAATAGTAGTAGTCGTAGTAGTATTAACTTAGCCGTTTGTTAACTTTATGACTCTAAGACTTTCAGGCAACCAATTTCAACGTTTTTAAGATTATTTTAATGAGGAATTCCTAGTGTTTCCAATAACGCTACCTTCTTTATCTTCTAAGTATCTGTAAACAGCAGATGTAACAGAAGGGAGCCTCTCGCAAGAATCTTTACTTTACTCTAGCCACTGTTTGATGTAAATCGTAACTGGAAAGTAGCTTCTTCTTTTACCTATATTATTTATGCTTAACCTAATAATTATCGATCAGTGTTAGTAGACTTTTATCTTTGTCAAGTAGTTGATTCGAATCACTATGATTGAAGTAACTAGTGTTGTATTGGAATTAATCAATAAGTTGTAAGTTCCAAGTCTGGTAGACCGTTAGCCGGTCTACACGCTAATTTGTATAGATAAATGCTTTCACTCATGCTTCATATTGAAGTGGGCTCCTATTTCACTTCACTTGCAGTCAGTCCCACAAACTGTAGTCAATTTGCAGCCAGTACAATCAACTAACTGTTAGTATAGTTAACTTGACTATACTGCATTTAACTGCTATTGCAACAGTTTTAGTAGTTTTTTTCATGCGATTTTGAGGTTATTGGATTGCTATTACTTATGCGGTAACGATTGAGTATATATTGTCGTTTTCGGAAAGTGGTGTTTAATTGTTTTGTTCGAGTATAAATGGTTTATGTTGTTTATCATTTTTGTTGTTGTGTAGTTAAGGTTCGGGCTTTCCATTAATGTTTTTTTCGTTTAACGATATATTTATCAGGTTGTTATAGGGATTTAATATTTGTTCGTTTTATGGTTTTTTTTTTTTTGTTTCAAACGTATCGATGATCGATTATTAATATTAGGGGGTATGAATGAATTATTATCTGTTTGGTTTTATATATATTGATTAAGAACTTAGTAGTTAGGTTGCTTATAAAAGTTTAAAATATATAATTTTTTGTCTTGAAAGATATTTTCAGGTTTGTTTTGAGCTAATTTATTCATTTTTTCCCTACATATTTTCCATTTATTTTATGAAGTAAGTTTGAAATTACTTCAGGCAAATCCTTCCTTTCATATTATCAAACTCAGTAAGCAATCTTTCTAGGTAGTTTATTTGTTGTTTTAATTTCGATTTTATTGTAATGTTAGTAGTTCACCAGGTGTAATTGTAATTTAATCTAAAGTAAAGTCACATATTCATTGTATATATTTTCAGTCATACTATACATTCCTATCACTTTTTAGTTTATTTTGTGTTATTTTTAAAAGGCGTTTTCATTGCGTTGGTTATTATTTACATAGTTTCCTCTACGGAGTTTTCGTTTTTTATTGTAGTTTTCGAGGTGTTTTGCATATAGCCGGTTTGTTTATGGATGTGATTTATATATAATGTATTTATTTATTAATGTATTCATTAAGTAATGTGGTTGTTTGTCTTATGCGTTTTCGGCTTTTTTTACTATGTTCATTCATTTTATATGTATGTAGATTTTTGTTAGCGTTATTTGATCAATTGAAAATTGTTGTTTATTTCAAGGATGGTTAAACTCCTAAAAGTTTTTAGAATTACGTTAAAAACTATTGTCGATTTTAACGGTAGTTAAACCCCTAAAAGTTCCAAAAATTTCCTTTTTTCAAGATTTATAGTCGTATTTTTCAACCTTGTTAATATATGATTTGGCTCATCACTGATTACTATCAATAAAACTTTATTTATAAGGTAAATAAGTCATGTTATTTTTTTCACTAGGAGGATAATATAGTTAATTTAGGTATAAAGTTAAAGTTAATGATATTAAAGGAAAACTAAATTGGGTTACTGCTAGTTCATAATCTAAATATTTATACTTCTAGATAGTTGTAAAAATTAGCCCTTGTGTGATTGGATAGTTAGTTAGTGAATGGTACAAGTTACAGACACTTATCCTTTACTTGGCCATACTTGTTAGACGGTTAGTGAAGTAGCTAGGTTTAGCCTAGATAGCCAGACTGATAGCCAGACTGTGACTTTTGGTTTGGCTTAGACAGTCAGACTGTGACATTTGTAAGTTAATTGAATTAGCCATTGATTGCAAACGGCTGTATTGCAATTGTGTTGTCAATGCTGCAGTACGTTTAATTGGTCTGTACGCTGGTCCGTGCACTGGTCAGTGCATTGGTCCAGTCAATCTTCCAACAATAATCAAATATAATAATCATGTTGGAATAGTAATATTTGCAGTGAAGTAGGTCAACTTTACTTACAGTAAAGTTGACTATACTGACTGCAAGTTGAGTGTATTGTTTTGTGTGGGCTTACTGTATTGGCTGCAAGTCAAGTACAGTATGAGCCTACTTCACACTAGGGCACGGGCTAATCAATTGGCCATATAAATTATTATGCAGACCGGCTAGCGGTCTGCCAAACCTAGAACAAGGCATCCACCACTTACTTGACCATTTGCAGCACTTGTTATTTCGACCAGAGCCTCGAATCGACAACGTTGTAACGTCTAAAGGCCTTATCAGGCAAGCCCTACCAACAAATCATATATAAATGTAAAAAGGCAGAGGTTAACTTTGATAGGAGACTCCTGTTTTCATAACCTTTGATAACAGGGGTATCCTGTATTACAACAGTAAGTTTGCTGTATAGACTATATCTGAGTTATGAGTTGAACTGAGGTAAATAGATCCCTGCAATAACTACCATCTTCAACTGTAGACTTGATTGAGTTACTTGCTGACCAGTGTTTGAGGTTTGAACTCATCAGACTTTTCAATTCCCAGAGGACCATGTGAGAATCCAGCATATCCGACCAAGAACGGAAGATGCTGATGCTCCTCCGGTTCAATCATGTGCCTCCATCTTCTAGCGCCATGTGGACGGACTCATGCGTCTGCCAATAGGTAGACTCGCAGTTGACCGAACTCGGGGACAGGCGTTCGGGCGGCTATAGGGATACTTCCGTTGCTAGTATGGAGGCGTAGGTATACTCTGGTGTACTCTCGACATGAACAATGTCCTCTCTCCGAACGAGACTCCATTCCAGCGATTCATCCAACGCGTGAGTTGCAGAATAGCCTCGCTCACCTCCGGGCTCACACCCAATATTCTCATGGGCTCAAGCCAAGGAGGCCGACTAGAAGGCCGTAACATTGGTAGCTTTCTATCCCCCATGTTTCTCTGCTTTGGTTATAAGAGCCTGCTTCCCCCAACAAGTGTGTGTGAGCTTGTAGACTCGTGGATGCACAGGTGCCCGCTGTTTGATACTCCACATTCTCACCGAGGTGGGCCGCGGCCCCCAAAACAGATCCCCAGCTACGGCACCGCCCCTATTCTCGGCGACGTTCCTGGCCCCACACGCACCGGCCTCAGTCTGTTGTTTCTGCACCAGCATCATCGACTTCGCCCCGGACCAGCGAGCCCTAGGCAGCACAAACATACCGCGAGCGAGGCGAGGCGACCTTGGGCGGGGGGGCTGCTGGTTCTGGGGTTCATGGTGGGTGGTGGGGGGCCGACTGCTGGTGGCGCTCTTTCGGTGGCCCTTTCTCCGCGGCCGCGGCCATCTTTGCCAGCGGTGAATCGCCTGCCCCAACTACCCTCGTCGCAGGATCAAACGGGTGCCAAAGAAGATGGGCAGCAGATAGAGCCGGCGTGTCGGCGCTGTGGTGAGCGGCATCAGAGTGCACCGGCCGAAGTATGCGAGTGATGAGTGGCACTCTGAATTCCACCTCGAGGAGGGCTAGGCTGCTGTCGTCTTCTCGACGGTGTTTTAGGGTCAGCAACCTCACTATTGAATTGTTCATGATCACTATTCCAGATCCCATTCCCTCCGGCTTTCTGCTTGTTCTTCTTGTTTTCCTCCCTCTCAACCACTCTGGCATTTCTATGCACACCCTCTTTTACATCAGACCTACATACCACACTGTGTCCAACTCATGGGCTTTGATCTTGGAGTTCATTGAAATCCATTTTGTAGAGAGTCTGGGAGCCTATATATGTGGCTTGGAAACCCCCTGTGATTTCGCAACCAGCTGCAAGGGCTTGCTTCAGCAATAAGGAGCATGGACACCGTCCTTGGTGCACTGATCAAATGTACCCAGGTTGCCTTGGCAGCTGGGGACCCAAACATCAAGCTTGTCACCTCTTGCATTGACGGTATAAGCCGCCTGAAGGCCGATGAAGTCATCTGGCATGGGAAACAATCAGCCCCTCTCTTATTCCACCGGTACCCCGATCGCTCACCCCCCCCCTATCATGAGGCACTCACCCAGGTCGACCGTGCTTGGAACATTTCCGCCTTTGGTGTCACGGCAGGAGAAGTCAAACTTGGCTGTGCTGCAGTCCTCGCAGAGATTTCTGCCGTTGGCGCCCAGAGTGCAGCTCTGCATGGCGCCACCACTACGAAAAAAGAGAAGAAACAAAAAGGAAAAGGAAGTTATTTGTCAGTACTTGTGCAACAAGGCAGCCATGTGACATGAGGAGGAGGGACGTGCTGCTGTTTGCCGTTGTACTGACTTGGTCTGCGCCACGATGGCTCCATTGTGGTTGCCCAGGCACTTGTTCAGGTCCACGATGCTGATGTAGGTCATGCTGCCGCCGTCACGGTTGCAGAACACATGGATGGCGCCGGGGCTGCCAGGGTACTCGGCGATGTCAGAGCACCACTGGGAGAAGTTGGCGTTGGCGGTTGGGGCTCGGGCCTCGATGGTGGGCTTGTCGTGGCTGACGAGGCTGGCGAGGGCCAAGAAAAAAATGCCCATGATAGAAAGAAAAATCTTTGAAGCCCTCATCTTGATGGCTGTATGTTGTTGTTTGCTGTGTGTGTGGTTTGCCCTTCAGGTGTTGTTTGGTGCATAAGAAGAGCTGCTGGAGGTTGATGCTTGCAACACTGGTGATTTAAGTCACAAAGCTGGACAATTCACCGCTTGGGTCACAACCCCCTTCAGAGACTATCCAAAAAATATATACATCAAGTCGAAACACACAGATTTCGGCTCCCATGTTGGCACTGATCCAGACCTGAAACGGTGGAATAACCAGAACAATCGCACATACAGATGACAAGACTATCTCCATGTTATTATATGATTCTAGCTAAATTGTGCCAGGCATTGCAAGCGTTCTGATATACTTAACTTGTGTGGCCAAAAGCGTGTCAAGGTACAGGAGTGCCAAGGTATGGACTACGGTACAAAGTAGGGAGGCGGACTGGTGTTCAGCTTCCAAGCCCATGGTCCAGCCCTGGTGAGGAATAGTGATAATATTACCTGGCTAACACAATCAAACACTCCAGCATATTGTGTTCGTCAACCACTCTGACCCCAGTGCATTTGTGGTGACCCACCTGAGGCGCCATGCAGCCAAAGCAGCTGGTGGACCATGTCAAAGAGGCGAGGCAGCCTGACCCTGTCACTGCGAGACTCGCAGAGCTCAACAAGAGCCCGAACCACTAGAAAGAGACCCCGGAGGCACAGTGCCACAACCTCAGGGTGCGTGAGGCCAAGCGATTGCAGCAACAGTCGGGCGAAAGGCCGCCCAGACTCTGAACAAAGGCGTGCGCTGCGAGGGGGGCAGGTGAGAGTCTGACCAAGTTCTCTGGTGTGAGAAGCATGACTGCTGCTGCTGCTGCTGCTGCTGCGGTGGCAGCAGACGAGCGAACCATGAGGCAAAGACGACAGCCCACCACACAGACAGGCCCTTGCGTCCAGGCCCCTTCCACAGCCGTTCAGATGCCACATTCCAGACTCATAGATATCTCGCTTGCGGGCGGGCGTCTGGTCTCTGCTTGCCTAAGCGGCTGCTTCCTCATCAAGCATGCGCATATGCCCAGCTCCACTTCCCAAGGCCATCCAGCACCATGCCCTTAGCAGTGCTGCTCATGGACCCGAGTCAGCGGAGTTTACGGAGTCCAAATGTTTGCAATGCTTGAGCATTGGACATGAAGACGGTGGGTTCCACCAATTCCAGAGGCTTCTCTTGAACGTATGGCACGGCGAAGAAGAGAATGTAGCAACAGTGACTCAAGTTCTCCTGGCCGGCAGCTTCATGGCACAAGCGCCGGCCTCTGAGAGATAGTTCATGTTATTTCCATCTATCCCTATGCTAAGTTACACTGCAAGGCGTCTTGCTCTATTTACAGTGAGTGCCCTGCCCATCAGATCCCTTCCTCATGGGTCCAACTGGCAGCACCATCATATAACGCCTGTGCTGTCTCTCACATTGTGGCGAGATTTTCGTCATGTTACCTCCGCCGATTTTGATTCCATGCCAGCCAGCCTCACTCCGAGCCGGTCAGCCCAGCACGTTCGGTCAGGTCAGGCCACCAAGCCCCGAGATCAATCTCCATGTACACCCAAGCCCTCTCCCTCCGTGTCCTCTGGCCCCAGAGCATGGCCTAGGGTCCTGTCCAACCTGCTTTAGAACGCACAAACTGCATCAATCAAAGAGTACAAGTGTCTATCATCTCACAACTTGGGTATACAATGAGATCATGCCGCCGACCGGTTGTCAGTGAGAAAACCAACCATACCATGCCAAAGCCAAATCGCCGTGAATATGGGAGCCAATCAAGTCGGTGTAGCAAAAGATCGACTGGTGGTGGGACCGTGTCGTGAATGGTGGTCGCCCGACCTCAACTTATTAGGTGTATGCGTTGACGGGTGTCATCGAAGCGGAGCGGAGAGTTGTGTCGTCATTTGCATGCTCTTAAAAAGGGATGTTCGGAGGTGGCTGGGCGCCGAGCATCTCCTGCTGGTCCTGGAGCTCTTCGCCACCCGTCTCAATGGAGATACCGAGGCCGAGCTTTGCAGTTTGCTGTTGAGGAGATGTCAGTGCTGGTTGCACATGGTTGCACATGGTTGCACATGGTTGCACATGGTTGCAGATATTCAGTGTATGAGTAGAGCTTACCGTGGCGTGGTCAACATCAGCTCCAACAGTCATCATGACGGGTCCAGCAACACGCTTTTCCAGCAGACAACTCAGCTTGCCCTTGGAATCCAGCTGAGCGCGGAAGGTAGACATGCGGAAGTCGTACTTGGCGCCAAACGTGGTCACGCCCTCTTTCAGCAACGGGCCACCTACCATTGGGCCGCCAGTAAGAGACAAGCTCATGTCGACGCCGGCTTGCACCTTTTCGGACAATCTTCTCCAGTACGTCGTGTTGAGGCCACCAACTGCGGAGAGCTGCGCGGTTGCTACCCAGTCCTCCGTCTTGTACTTTCCGGAGTAAGCCATGGCTGCCTCGGGACCGACGCTCAAGGCTTGGCGCTGCCACATTGCCTCCAAGCCAAGGGCCAGACGGGGGGTGAGGCACTGCATATATTGCCCTACGTAGATACCAGTCATGCCACCCTCAAGCGCAGAGGGGTTGATAGCCTTGACATTGAGAGTGAAGTCGTTGCCTGTGTATTCGGTCTCCCACTGTGCCATATCTTGGCCGCCAGTGCCAAGTTGGAACTGGATCTTGGAGACGAGCTTGGGGCTCCATCTGCAGTTGAACCTCGTGGAGAGCTGACCGTCATTGTCCATGTTGCCTTGGAGGAAGACCTGTCATGGCTGCGTCAGTGTTGCCTGTGCGATTGCGCGACAGCAGCGTCGGCATGTGGTCACATACCTTGTTGGTGCCATAGAGGGCGGCAAATGTGTAAGGGTTGGATCGCTCGCCCAGTGCGAAAGCGTGTGAGACGTGGAAGAGGGGGTTTAGGCTGAAGATCTTGGTAAGATCGGCGCGCAGGCCGCTGAACATGTAATTGTTGAGGAGGACATCGCGCTGGACTTCCTTCGCAAGGTTCTCGACAGTGCCCGGGTTGTGGAGACCGAGCTTTGCGCGCCGGGTTTGGAAGGAGTCGTATGCATCGGTCATGGACCGTGATATGGGGTTGCTGCCGAGGAACGCCAGAGCATGGGATGTGAAGGAGGCCATGACTGTTGTAGCTGTGATGTGTGGTGGTGGAGATTGGTGGGACAGGTACGTCAACCGGGTCGACGTGGCGAGCGTTGAGCAGGTCGAGAAGGTCGAGGAAGTCGAGGAAGTCGAGGAGGTCGAGGAGGTCGAGAAGGACGACGTCGCAAAGAAAAAGTCGGATGGACAAAGCTGTCAGCAGTTTGCGCTATCGAGGTAGACCGGAAGAGAGGGGACCTCAATCAAGAAGAATTCAATCCAATGGGGATCTGATTCAAGGGAGGCTTTGAGCAGATGCGCGCAACGTGACGAGGTCTCAGAAAAGGTGTTGGTGCGGGCAAGGCCGTGGGCTCAAAATTCATAGCTTCAAAAGTCCCCTGGCTGGGTTGAGCTGGCGTCAGGGTCAAGGGACGGAGGCCCTGGCACTGGATCCTGTACTATGTCTATGTAATACGTAGTAGTACTATGTAATACTAAGTAGAGCATTCCCCGTTCCCCATTCGAGGTTGCTATCTCGCCGTGCCAGAGAACCGTTGCCGAGCCCGGTCCGAGCAGCCGTTGATGATGTCGGCATTGTATGGGCGCTGAGATAAATGCTGCACCGATGTAGAATGGACCTGGAACACCGTTGAGGGCTTTCCCTTAGCATCGCAACAGCCAGCCCAGCCAAACCGGAATACCTCGCCCGCACCTGCACCTGCACCCGCACCCGCTCTATGAGCAGAGTCTCCTTCAGCATCAGATGGGCCTACTCTAGCATCTCTCGTATTCTACCATCTCCATCAACACCTGCCGGTCAGTCCTTGGGCCTTGGCCCACGTTTGAGTTTAGCCTTAGTTTTGGCAAGTTCCAGGAGTCACACGCGCTGGTATCGCTCCTTCTACTTGACATGGACTGTCAGCTCTGGCTCTGGGGATTCAAGCTGTCCACTTGATCACAGCGATCTATGACTGTGATCATCACTGTGATCCATCACTGTGATCCATCACTGTGTTTCATCACTATGATAGTGATCACAGATGAGTGGTCTATCAACTCCAACAACATCGTCATCCTCATCCAGAACCACCACCCTACTTGGCCACATCACTTGACTCGAAGCCGATACTCCCCTGGAACACCCATCACATCAACTAACCCATCCTTGAAAACCACTGCAGCTCTTGAAGCCTGGTAGTTGTATTCACTGTCTCAGTTGCAGTCTTGCCATTGGCGTTGTTGTTGCTGCTACAGCAAACATATTCGGTGGTGACCGACCATGGACACCCTCTTGTAAGATATTTTTCTTGCATTTGTATGTCTCTTGCTCTCCAATTCTCCCACATCATCTACTGTCCCAGCAATCTGCATCTTGTCCCCTGAGCCATGACCTGACCCTTCCACCCATTGCCACATCACAATGTCTTCTCTCCTCCAAAAAGCAAAAGTTCACATCAAGCGACTCGAGAATCTACTGGCAAGGAAGGAGAAGGTGGTGATTGTGGGTGCAGACGTGGCCCGGATACGCATTGGCAGACCTGAACTTGGCGACCACTTGAGCATTTCCATACCTGACTTCTGTCACAGAACGGCCGAGATTGCAGCTAATGCACCGCGTTACCGTCGGAGAAGTTCAACTTTCATTGACGCCATCCACGATGTTCCCGACGACCAGAGCCTGGCCCCAGCCCAGCTCTACAGCACCATGTCTGGCCGGCTGTTCCATTCAGGTAGAATAGCGATTGTCATGGTTGGCCTTCCAGCACGGGGCAAAACGTAGGACAACTCCATCGTCCCATCCTGTCGTGGTGGACAGACTGACCACTTACTTCTTCTAGGCACATTTGCGTCTCGATGGCGCGATACTTGGGCTGGTTAGCCTTCCCATCAACTGCATCTGGCCCTTGGTCGGGCAGGACGTTGCTGACAGCTCATCAGGCTTGGAGTCAAGACCCAGATCTTCCATCTCGGTGACTATCGTCGAGCCACTGTCGGGCCTGGCGAGAGCGTGCCAGAGGACTACTTCTTCCCCAATGCCTCCCCTGCCTCAGTCATGCTGCGACAAAAGATCCTGAAGAAATGTCGCGAGGACATCTACGCCTGGCTCAACCACGAGAATGGCCAAGTTGCAATCTACGATGCCGTCAACCCTACCGCCGCCGGCCGCCGTGCACTTGCCAAGGAGTTTGCAAAGCACGATGTTCAGGTCTGCGCTTGGAACCAACATCAGTGTTGCGCTTTTGGCTGACCATCAGTCTACAGACACTTTTCCTTGAATCTTATGTCGACGATGAGAAGATCCTCAAGGAGAATGCCAGGAATGTCAAGATCTCCTCTCCAGACGTATGTGTCTGCACCGAGTACTCCATCATGTTTCTGATACTAACCCGTGGTATCAGTTCGATGGCATGGATCCAGACGAGGCTGCCAAGCTTTACCTCCGCCGCATTGAGGCCAAGATCCCTGTCTTCGAAACGATGAACGAGAACGAGTTGAACTACGTGAAGATGATCAATGCCGGTCGAGCTTTTTTCTACAACAACCTCAGCTTTAACGTATGTGAGCATGGTATTGCACATCCACCTGAGCATCATGAATTTGGCACTTTGCACCCTGATCCATCCTCTCCCCTCCTGAGCCACTGAGCCTCACTAACAAGAGTGTCTTGGTAGTACCTGTCTCATCGCATTGTCTTCTACCTCACAAACCTGCATATCAAGTCTAGGACCACCTTCTTCGCTCGAGCCGGTGCCGCAACCGAGGACTTGTACCGGTCTGACGCCGGCCTTTCTGACGCCGGCAAGGTCTATGCCCTGAAAATGACCGAAACTCTCATCAAGCACCGTGAGCAAGAGCGCCAAGCAGCTGTCGAGGCTGGTGGCCCGGATGTCCCCTTGCGACCCTTGACTGTGTGGACGTCAACCCGCTTGCGAACTGTGGAGACGGCCAAGCCTCTCGAGGACGTGGGCTACAAAGTGAAACAGCGGTCGCAAATGAGCTCGATCAACCCCGGCGTCTGTGAGAAGCTGTCGGAACGGGCGATCAGGAGCTTATATCCCGATGAGATTGAGAAGCACGAGTTGGACCCCTACCATCATCGCTACCCCCGCGCCGAGGTATGTTTTTCCACCAACCAGGGTCCACTTCGCCGTCACGCTCTTGTATAATCTGCCTTGTGTCACCTTGTCTGACACCTGTTCCCAGTCCTACCACGACCTCGCTGTCCGCCTCGAGCCCATCATTCTTGAGCTCGAGCGCGAGCAGAACGACCTGCTCATCATCGCACACGAGTCTGTCCTGCGCGTACTCTACGCCTACCTGATGCACTGCAGCACCATGGACATCCCCAAGCTGAAATTTCCTCGTGACGAAATCATCGAGATCATACCAGCTGCATACCAGAATGAAGCAAAGCGGATTCACATTCCTGGAGTTGACCCCAATATGGTCCCCGGAAGTCCCGAGGACATCTGCGTCAAGGCGCCATCGATCCCTCCCAGTGGGCAGATGAGTCCTATTACTGGCATCTCGACGCCTGCTGAGGGTGTGGCTGCGGGTGAACAGAGACCGCCGGCGAAGGTTGTGAACACGGCTGCGGAGAAGCTGAAAGACAAAGTCGCGGATGAGGACTAGACAACGTTGATCACAGTCTGAGAGAGGGGACTTGGAAGATGGCCGGTGCCTGAAAAAGATCTGTGGTCGTTGAGAATGAATACTGACAGAATGGCATGAGTAAGGTCGGCAATTCTTGCATACACAGCACAGTCGGAGGGTTGCGCATCCTCTTGTTGCTCATATTAACGGTGTTTAGCAAAAGGACCTGACAATAACACGGTAAGCATTACTCGACGGAGCATCCACGCGGATGTGTGGCTTGAACGGGATTCACAGAAGCCAGTCATTCGTAAAATTTCGAGTGTTGGATCTCCCTTTTAAGTTGCGTCCATACCACAGGACCACTCGTCTCCTTGGAAGCAAGAAGACCCACCGTGACCGATCAGTCAGTAACCTACCGCACAATCCCCTACTATATTTCATCGATTATGAAACCGGTGAATTCAGCATAAACTCAATGACCAATCGGTCCGCCAGGGTTCTACAAATTTGTGCAGAAAGCTATGTATGTGGTCAGCTCAAGGGGCTATGTCCATTCAGTGGCGTAGACCAGAACAAGTAAGCCTTTATGGTCCATCCAACATCTAGATTGGCAACATTTTTCCTTGTGGAGACTTATAACCAATGCGTAGCCAGCCGATATGGCATCCGACACCTGCGATCCTAACGTAACCGATCTGCCCAGCCGGACACACAGGCCATCGTGCTCTCTTAGACCATGGTGCTCACTGCTCGGTTTGGGCAAGCATCCTGGCTCAGGCCAACAGGGTGATAGCTCAGAACACCACCATCACCGCCCAAGATGTCATCATCATCATCATCATCATCATCATCATCCGGGGAGGGGAGGTCCCGGGAGGAGCACACGCAGCTGTCGGGGCCCGGGTTCCTGCGGGAGACACGGGCCAAAGCACTGTGCTGTTCTGAGCAGCAGTCCGTCCATTCTTGGTCTCTTTCTCCTCGCCCCGCAGCACAGGTTGCCGTAAAAAAATTCCTCGGCCTCGAACCGACAATGCTACCTACCAGCAACGACACCGAATCGTCCAATCACGGTGTCCGTGTGCGCACTGTGGGCCTCCTCCAATGGTACGGCCGGCCCCGGGCAATACGACTGACTGACTGACTGACTGACTGACTACCTTCCTCCCTCCAGAACCTTGGGTCCTTCTGGTCCCGAGCCGGCCGCGCCAGCGCTTTTCGGTCCAACATTCATTCCACTATACCATATATTGTGTATCCCAAAAATACCGGGGGCCCTAAGCAACAAGTCAGTTGCTTGGGAGGTCAAGAAGTATTCAGGTTGAGAATGTTCAATTCAGGTACTGACTTTTTCGTCTGTACTAATTCTTCAAATAAGTAACCAGGACGAGACATCTGCTAGACGTATAGGCCTCGGCCTGTCAAGAAGGGGGAATCATTTACCTTTCTATACAAGCCGCACAATTATTCTTGTATTTTTCGATATATTTTTTTTTTTTTTTTGGATCCCTATTCGGGTTTCTGAATCCTGGGCTCTGTCGAATCAGACAGACAGACAGCACTGGATTACCCTTTCTTCTCAGAAAGCGACCTCTCTTTATCTATAATGACGCCGCTAAAGCCGCTTGCCGTGGCGTAGTTCCAGTCGTGGAACTGTTTCCAAACGCTCCCCACCCGCGCCCTTCCCTACCCGTGATCCTGAAGTGAGCATTTACAGTGCCCCCCACCCCGTGATGTAAGCAAACGCCCCTTAGTGAGAATGCTTGCCGTGCTGCGCCATGGCCTGTGCCCCGCCTTGCCTCCTCCTGCCCGAGACGCCTGACTACCCTTTGGTATGTTGAAAGAACAGAATTCGAAGTAAGGCAGAGAACGTCGCCAAAATCCTCCAGAGCAACCCAGACAGATTATTACAAGGTTTTCCATCCCAGAGAAGACCATTCTGGGGAAGATTGTCCCAAAGAAGGCTATCCCACAGCACGTTGCCCATAGGAGGTGATCCTACAGGTGGCTATCCCAAGGTGGTCCATCCCATGGATGGTTAGCGTTGGGAGCTTGTTTTGAAGGCTCACTATCATTAGTCCATGATAGGGAGTCAGTGGTCGAGATGCATCACCATCCGTGGAAACCTCAGCCCGCACAATGCCATTCTGCAAACACGCACCACTTCGCGATGCGATCAGCCAGTACAAGGCCTCTCCACACGCCCTTCTCAGAGCACTTGATGATGGTTTCCCACGTGCCACCATCACTGACCTCCTCCTCGGCCCCACCGTCGCCCTTGCTGCCGACCCTACTACCCCGGCCGCGGTCCTCCTTCCTCATAAGACGCAGAATCTTACCACCGGGTGTCTGGATCGCGAGCTTCGCCGGCTTCTTGCTCGCGCCGGACCCGCTGTACGAGCTGGGGTTCGAAGCCGCCGAGATGCTCATAACAGAGCCGGGGCGCGCGAACGGGATGGGGCTTGCACTGCCGGGGTTCGCGCTGGGCGTCTCGAGCTCGGAGGACGAGGATGGGTGCTGCCGGATGGCGAAGACGAAGGTGTTGTTGAGCGCGAGACGCTGGCATTGTGGCTGCACAACATAGATGTCGTTGCGCTGTGCGTGGGGCGTCGGGTGTCGCGTGACGAACTCATAGGCAGGGTTCTCGCCGGTGTGGATGATTGGGATTGCAAAAGCCATCGGGTGAGGAATGTCCTTGATGCTATGCATAAGTCCCCGCTTACCGGCGTAAATCTTCAGAGTACCGTGGCCTTCGTCGCCAGGTAAGAGGGCCTTGATCGTGTAGCGCTTCGTGCCGCTGAACCATTCGCACTGGGCTAGTGCCCGCTTCTTGACCATTTCGCCGCTCTCGAAGAAATCTCCATCCGAATCGCGACTGAGAGCCCGTGTCTCGACTTCGGCGGCGATCTCTACGTCAGATGGAACGTTGAACTTGATGTGCACCATTTCGAGGTCTTCGATGCGGGTGAGGGAGGTGTTGTAGTCGACCATATGTAAGTCGTTGATGAAATAGGGCGGGCAGGCGCAAGGCAGATTCAACAGAACCTCGTGGGCAACCGGCGGACATATGTGCTGCTGCTCGTGGTGCTCGGGCATATGCGTCCAGCAGATCTCTGATGGGCGAGTGAGAAAGTACCAAAAATCTGCTGAGCTGCTGCCAACAGAGGAGTACAGAGCACGCTTCGGATTTGACGAGCTTCCAAGGCAACAGTCCATCATGCGCCATTCACCATCGACTAAAACAGCATTCCACCAGTGGTTTGGCCGTGGGAGCATGTTGGTTTCGGGGATTTCTCCTGGGGGTTTCAAGTAGCCCCGAACAACCTCGCAGTGTAGACCGACGGCACCGCACATCTCCATGACCAGCACAGCATACTCCTCCGCACAAGCTCGCTTCTGTTGAATGACACGGCGGGTGTCGACCTTGCCGATACCCTCAACATCCCCCTCCCAGCAGATGATCTCGGTAACCCAGGTGTAGATTGCCCGTAATCGCTGGACGTCGCTGCGGTAAGGCCTGCACACATAGGTTGTGGCCAAAGTGATGGCTGATGTCATGGGTGGGAGACTCTTGATGAAGCAAGAATTCTTGTCGACATTCAGGAAGTTGATGACTTGATAGTCCGTTGGGTTCCGGATCGGCATGCCGTCTATGCCTTCATCACCCTCCATGCTGTCGTAGAGCTCATCAACCGGATCAAGAGCCGGGTAGTCCAACATAAGACACCTGTCCCTTCTCTCAGTCCTCTCGTTGCGGCTAAGGGTGTTGGACCGGTTCACGTCCCTGCGAACTTGGACCCAGTCAGTACCAGCAGCCAGTCCAATTTCGCGCACTGGATCCCTGGGACCCATTGAGCCGGAGCACCCGGTTCCTGATGGCACGTTATTTGTTCCATTAGACGTGCTCAGTGGCATAGGCGAGTCCTGTAGAGACTGCATAGACTGCATAGGGCCGGTACCACTCATTGCGATGTTGCTCCGTCCGGTCGCAACCCCCGTCTTGGCTGTATCTATCAGCTTCTTGAAGAAATTGCGCTTCTTAGGTGTGGGCGAGGCCAACCCTCCCAGGTTTCCCATCGGGTCATCAACAAAACCTGCTTGAGACTTGGGCCGCACGAAAGCGTCTGAAGCGTGGCTGCTGTGGTAGCTAACTCCAGTGAATGGTGTCTCTGATCGGTCGAGGCCGGGGCCGAGGTCGCGTGATCCAAGCGCGCTCTGGGCGCGATCCCTATTCTTGCGAGCCATACTACCTGCGCTGGTCGCACTGATACCCCCGGCTGAGACGCCGCTCATCAGACTCCGGTTCGTACTCTGCGTGTTGGAACTGCTGTTTGTTGTGGTTGTCGAGTTCGTCTTGGTGGTAAAGGTCCGGCCCAATATCTTCCCGACGTCGTAGGTTGACCGCTTTTGTCGAAGTCTGCGGTCCGAGCCGTCAGCACGAGCATCCATGGATAACTTTGGTCTCTCGAACTCCCTGTCCTTAAGAGGAGGCGGTGGAGCCTGGTCATCGTTCTCTTCGCCGGCCATGCTCACATTGTTGTGGGCATGCATGTCTTGAATTCTTGACTCCATACGCTGAACGTACTTGGTCAACTCGGGAGGCCGGCCATCCTGACCGTGGTTGGAGTTTGCATGATCCTGTGATGACGCACCGCTCCCAGTTCCATATCCCGAATCGCCCTGCATGAGTGCCATAGATGTCAGCGGCCGTGCTGGCTTGTCCCTTCTTCTTCTTGACTTCTGATTGACCATGTCGAACGACTCAGGTGACCATGGATCCAGAGGAACGTCAGGCGACTGTGGCGCTGAGGGCGGTTGTCGCGACAGTCCCAGTGCATCCAGCTGTTCCATCACTCCATCCATCGCTTCTCTCAACGGTGAGGGGGTCATATGAATGCCCGAGCCAGCATTGGAAGGGTTTGGGGACTGTCCTCTGGGCGTGTGGTAACCATTTCTGGAACCAGTCACCATATTGGGTGGTCGGTACGGTTCGTACTGGCCCCGATCCTCGTAGGGAGCAGGTGATGGTTGTCTGCTAAGATCTGGCTGCATGCGACTGTCATAAGATACATGCGAGTTTTGTTGGGCAAGGTTATCCGGTGTCCGGTTGTCGTACGATGCATGGGAGCCATGCCGGCTCAAGTCATGTGGTGTCCTAGAGTCATAAGAAAGCTGTGACCCGTGTTTGCTTACGTCTACTGGAGTCCGTGATGGTGCGCGGCTATCGTAGGAAAGGCTAGAGCCATGACGTGAGACACCGACGTGTCGATGAGGAGGCGGCGGCGGCGGAATGTCGTCGTCATTGTCGTCGTCGCCGTCGTCAATCTGCGGTGAATACTGTTGTGGAAGCTGTGAATTGAAAGAAGAAGCAGGTGAAGGTTGCCTAGACCCTTGCCCGCAACTCAATGACGTTCGTATCCTTCCCACGGCATCATGAACACCTCGGGTCTGAGTCTGCAATACGCGTATACTGCCCGCGTCGTCCTGGGTGCTCCGATTATGGACAGGGGTCAATGGTGTTGACGGGGTAGAATCTCTTGCAAAAGATTCCCCGACCCTTGATGTTGTGTCTCGGACTCTCGCATCGCCCCTCACCCTCGACGTGTCCCTGATCCTTGAAGGCTCCCTCGCTCTTGACATATTTCGCACCGTGGACGACTCCGTCACCTTCGACGGCTCCCTAGCCGGGAGCGGGCTTTGTCTGACGATCTCGGGTTGCTTGAAATTTGCTGTAGAGTAGTGAGGCGCTTTCGAGTAGGCCTCGAAGGGTTTTCGGAACGTCTTTGACTTTTGGGGCTGGCTTGGAGAAGGGGTGCTTTTTGGGTTTGGCAGTGGGCTGACAGAGCGGCTCACAGGGCGAAAGTCGTCGGGGAGGACCTCAACGAAGTTTGATGGAAACAGGCCGACCATTCTCCTATCCCTTCGCAGCCTGCCCGTCCACCATGAGCCGTCGCCGGCGTTGAGGCATTCTATTAGGTCGCCCTCTATGAATCCCAGGTCTCGCTTTGACTGTGGTGGTTGGTCCGATTAGTAGGGCTTATCAAGGCAGTCAACAAGAGGCAGCACCGTTGCCGTGAACATACCTCTCCTCCGTATGAGTAGATGGCCCTGCACCAGCAAGGGAACCGCGTCGGAAAAGTCGGTGGCGGGGCAACCATGTCGTCGACAAGCTCCAGACGCGATAGTGTTGGAGATATCTTCTTCTAGTGTCGTTTGGACCGATTGGACAGCATTGTTAGCTGTGGGTGACGGAAGATGAGCACCCAACACGTTGTAGACACGTTTTCGAGGAGGAGTTGGTGGGGCGGATAGCAAACAGCTCTTCTGGCGTGGGGCGCGACTTTAGGGTGGCTGGGAGGTTTTCTATTTTCTGCAAGGGCTGTTCGAGATGCAACGGTCGGTACGTGCTAAAAGAAGACAATATGGAGACAGTAACGAATGTGGGGTGAGCAAACACGTATTGCAGTGAGAGTCTGCAGGTGCTGAATCAATGCAAATGAGAGAATATCAAGATGCAAATGTTGCTGCCTGTCTGGGACTTTGGGAGGTAACTTCATGGGAAGGCAGGAGGTTGGCGAGGCTAGCAGGTCCGGGGCCTGGCGGGGTTTGGCGGGGCCTGGCGGGGCCTGGGCAGTGATGAAAGTCAACGAGCCTGTCTGGCATATCCCTGTCAGATATGCAAGCAGTGCCCCAGATCCTCCCAGATTTCAGCCTCAGTGGATCGCCGCGCTAGGCCGAAAACGTGAGCTGCACAGGCCTGTAGGCCTGTAGGCTGTAGGCCTGTAGGCTGTAGGCCTGATGACCTGTAGGCCTGATGGTGTTGTTGATGGTCAGGTGCCATGATCATCTTTGGAACGATCGTATCTACTACATGGGGTAACATCCTGATGATTGCCGGGGATCCATCCGTAATTTCCGTGGCTTGGCCAATTGTGCATATCGATCAACTTCAGAATAAACACCCGATACTCTGTAGATACACGCAGTAGACCAATACAAAGCCCTGGTGTTTATACAACACATGCCCATCAGCCTCATGTTGGAAAAGATATTGGCTTTCATGACTCGGTTGAAAAAGGCCTATCGAGATCCAGATAATCATGTGTGGAAGCTTCGATAATCTTGGCCCCAGGACCAAAACAAACCTTTGCTAAATGCTGTGAAGCTACCGTGCCACAGCAACAACTCTAGAGGACTGAATTAACAACCCTCACCATGATTTGCTTCAACACCTGCACCTACATACCTCAGATTCACCTTGACTTGGAAGAAGCTTCAGAACTGGATTCTCATCTCGACAAAGGCCCTCCACGCAGGTGTCCACTATGAAAGTGCAATTACAAACATAGCACTGTGGTGCTTCTGTGCTTCTGCCAGGGTTCAGGCCTAGATGCATGTAGTGGTCCAAGCTTGGAGGGGGGCCCACCAACTGCGCTGTCAGTATAGATTAGCTCCAAGGCACCCAACTTCCCTGACCCCAGACCCCAGACCCAGGACCGTCGCCCCACCAACCACTCCAATTCAAACAAACCGCTTTATCCTTTTGCTTCATCAGCCTTTTTCTGCCAACTGACATTGTTGCTCCTCTGCTACATAATTCTAGTTGTTCTGGTGCCAGGCCGGTGGCTGTCTGTGGTGCCCAGATCAAGATCCAAGATTGCCCTTGCCTTGCCCTGCCCTGCGCTGCTTGGCCCCAGTGCAATCTTGAAAGGCGGTCTGCAAACACCATCCGGCTCCACTTGCTGGCCATCAGCCACACCTCCTCCAACAAGCCCAGTCCAGCAACACCACCACCACCACCACCACCACCACCTTCACCATGGCAGAGGAGGACATTTCAGGCCACTATGAGGTCCTGGAGGAGCTGGGCCGTATGCTTGCTTTCCCTCGTCTTCTTCCCATGGAGAACAAGGAGCTGATTGGATTGCCTCATCCACAGGTGGCAGCTTTGGTGTTGTCTATAAAGGCATCGAGCGGGCAACAGGCGAGTTTGTTGCCATCAAACATGTGAGAAAGCAATTCGATTGTTCCGCTTGTGCCGAGTTCAAACTGACGAAAGCTAGATTGATCTTGAGTCTAGCGACGATGACATCCAGGAAATCCAGCAGGAGATCTCTGTTCTCAGCACATGCGCCAGTCCCTTTGTCACTCAATACAAGGCAAGCTTCCTGAGAGGTCACAAGTTATGGATTGTGATGGAGTATCTGGGAGGAGGGTCATGCCTGGATCTGGTGAGCTTACCCCTCCTGTTGGCGCCCTGCTTTTTGGCGCGCGGCTAAACTTTGTTGCAGCTCAAAGCCGGTAACTTTACCGAACCCCAAATCGCCGTCGTCTGTCGCGAGTTGTTATTGGGCCTCGAGTACCTGCATGCAGAGGGCAAGATCCACCGCGACATCAAGGCTGCCAATGTTCTCCTTGCCGATGATGGCACGGTCAAGCTGGCCGACTTTGGCGTTGCCGCCCAGCTCACCAATATCAAGTCGCAACGGAACACATTCGTTGGCACGCCCTTCTGGATGGCCCCAGAGGTCATTGAGCAAGCTGGATATGGATTCAAGGCAGATATTTGGTCTTTGGCCATCACCGCCATGGAGATGGCCAATGGAGAGCCACCCCTAGCCAACATACACCCCATGAAGGTCCTCTTCCAAATTCCCAAGAACGCTCCCCCAAAGCTGGAGGGCAACTTCAGCAGGAACTTCAAGGACTTTGTCGCACGTTGCCTGAACAAGGACCCGGACCTGCGACCAACCGCCAAGGAGCTGCTGAAGCACAGGTTCATCGTCGGCGCTGGCAGGGTGGAAGCACTCGAAGAGCTGGTGGATCGCAAACGAACCTACGACGCCAACCAGACTCGGAGGCTGCACCCGGTCTACTACCAAGAGACGCTGCAGACCCTCGGCCACAAAGACGGTGTAGACGACGGGTGGACTTTCGATACCGTCAAGTCTATAGCAGCCTCTCCATCATCCCCTGCTCAGCATAAGGAGATTCCCAAGAACTGGACGTCATCAGCGGAGCCGGCGATGCGGGCGGTGGAGCTCAGAGATGCACCGCTCGAGGCACCTTCACCCTCACCGGGTACGGTGCGGAAGACCACGGTGCGGCAAGTCTCAGGTGCGGTCGAGCAGCGGCGTTCGCTCATACATATCGACACCAACGGCTCACCCAAGTTATCCATCGTCACTCGCCAGCCCCTCAAAGTCGACGTATCCTATGGAAATACAGGCGCAGACGCCCGTCTCTTCCGCCGCGTGGCTTCAGACGACTCGGGCACCGGGTCAGCCGGCACATCGCTCTCCGGCGAGTCTCGCAGCTCCAACGCCGAGAACCACGACCCCCGGCGCAAGCCCGCCTCTGAGCACACCAGCAAGGAGGCCGCGCTCGGCCACCGCCTGTTCACACGGGCCATCGAGCCCACGCTGGCCGAAGTCCACGCACAAACCTCGGGCGCCAAGAAGCGCGACGCGCTGGCCAAGCTGTCGGACGCCTTCGTGTTGATCGACACCGTCGACCCGGAGGGTGCGCACCAGCTGATGCAAAGCATGGTGGCCGCCGTGGCCAAGGACCGAAAGCTCGGCCCGGTATATCTGCACGGCGGCGCGAAACACGAGGACGCGCGGGCCGCCGCGCCCGAGGGCTTCACCTACGGCACTGTCATCAATATGAACAAGGCGCGCGAGCGCGAGCAGACCTCGGGCCCAAACAGCCCTCCCAAGCTCGGCGGCGCGGCCAACAACCTGCACCTGCGCAGCCACCGCAAGCGCCGCGAGAGCCTCGCCCCCGACGGTGGCAGGCCCGTCACGCCGTCGACGCCCTCGTCGCGGCTGGACGCCCGGGTGGACGAGCGCAAGTTCCGCGAGCTGGAGAGAGCACAGCTCGAGGCTCGGTTCCCGGGCCGTGAGGCTGCGCCCGGCATGGAGCACTGCAAGCAGTTGTCGGAGCAATTGTACAACCGGTGGGTTGGGAATCTGCAGGGTCGCTGGCCCAATATTGCCACCGGTCGCTAGGGTTGTGGATCATGTCGCACGAGGGTACACAAGCACACGAAGTCCAAGCATGAGAGGTCAGATCTTGCGGTGCAAGTGTCACAGCAGAGAGGCAGGGTATTGAATGATGTCCTCGGATCGTGGTTTCTCGCGCACAGGGAATGAAGGCTGATGTACGATTTGTGCATGGAGCGAGGTGCCTAGGTTTTTTCCTTCTTCGTCGCGGGCAGTGGGCGTAGGGTAGGGTATCTAAGGGCTTCCTTTCCAATGTCCTCGGTCGGTTGTTGCATTTCTCTCTCCCTGTATTCTGCAGCCAGGCGTTGGCAAAAAGGGCAATTCGGTAGATAGGTAGACGTGTTGACGCAATATTCATCCTCATGGGATGCAATTCATGCAATGTACAAGACCTGCAACAACAGCACAGGACCTTAGCACTGTCATACTGCAGGAAAAAAGGTCAGAAAAGGCTTCGACAGACGGTTAAGTGCCTTTTATAGTCCCGGTGTATACAACACTGCACTAGACCCTGGCCAACCCCGTTCATGTCCCGTGAATGGCTTTCTGCTGCAGCCTTCGACGGCCCTTGGTTGAAATGCTCATAGCACTCTCTGGTGCAAGATGCTCGCATTCACGTTTGTGCTACTCGTAGGCGCACCTACTTGCTGACTTCCAATCCTGCTTGTGTACGCCAACGCCTACCAAGGTATCCTCCCCCACAAGCACAAGCCAAGACTCCATCAGCTCGAAAAAAGAAAAAAAAAAGTGTTCCATGGAAATCGCAATTGCGAGGCCTCCCTACGTAGGCGCCTTCTCGCCCTCGCCCGCATCCTCATCCACCGGCTCCATCTTCGGCAAGGACATCTTGATACGGTGGTTGATGAACTCCTCCGTCAGCACACGCCCGTGGCCAGTCGCCTCGCTCGTCTTCACCACCTCGATCTGCGCGTCTCGGGCGCGCCGGCGGATCCGCCAGACGCCCTCGTCGTCGATTTGGGTGCGCAGCCCTGCAAGATGCGGTCAGCACAGGCCCTCGCCACCTGCACGCACGCACGCACCCGACAGAGAACTCACAAGAGGAGAGGGGGGGGGGGGAGAAGAGAAGGGGGCGCAAAAAAAATAAAAAAATAAATACAATAAAATAAAAGCCAAAAATTCGAAATAAAAATAAACTCACACTCCAGGAAGTCGGCCGCAAAGTTGATACACATGCTGGCGTCCCACTGGCGGCGGCCTCTCGTGATCTTGTCCGGGATGCCGGCGACGTCGATTTCCTGGGTGCGCTTCAGGATGCCGACGCGGTCGCGGAAGCCGACGATGATGCGCGGCACGCCGAGCAGGAAGGACTGGATCCAGAACTTCATGAGCTTGCGCTCGAAGTTGTCGCGGTCGCGGTCGTTGAGGATCTCGGCGGATGTCTTGAGCTCCACCCAGTTGATGGGCCCGCCGCGCCGGGGCTTGGCGTCCCAGACTAGGAGATCTGTCAGGTGGAGGCGAGCAGAGGCGAAGGGGCGGGGAGGGACCCCACGGGAGAATGGGAAGCAGTGGGAGAGGACGTACTGGCATCGACCTCGCCGCCGAGGCAGAGGACGGTCCTGCCCACGCCGGTGCGGACCACGGAGCAGTATTGTGCCTTGTTGTTGACGACCTCGTTCTGGCGGTTCTCAATGTACTCCCGGGACGTCTCGCCCCACGGCGCTGGCAGTGTTGAGAGAGTCTCGAATTTGTAGCCTAGGCATCGCATCGTGAGTAGGTGGCTGGTCCTGTCAAGGAGTGGCCAGGCTCTCACCCCAGAAGGACATCTTCTCCTGCGATACCGGGCCGCGCCATGTCTGAGCTTCTTGTTGCCGCTTGCACTGCAAGCGGTATTCGTGGTTCTCCTCGATGAAGCTGGGCCTTGGGTCAGCTTTCTATTGTCATACTGGCAGGTCTGAAGTCGCACACATGCAGCCCTTGGGTAAGATGGTCAGTCAACTATGATATGTGTAGGTTGGGAAGCGGGGAGGGCGGCGCACTTGGTATAAAGTGGCATTCAGTTCGAATCTGAATGGACACGTCACTGGTCAGCTTGACTCCGAATCTATCATCTGATCGGTCATAAACTGAGAAGTCACATACCCGTCCCGGTCGTCAAAGGGGGCAGCGATGATCTGTCACAGTCACACAATGAGCTTTTCACTCCAAGTCGACGTCTTATTTCGGACTCGAGCACACACCTTGGTGAGACAGCCGCGCCAGGTGACGATCTGCGCATCAATCTTCTCTCCAGTCTTCTGCTCGTGGTCCATGATGGTCTTGAGAAGACTGTCCAGATGCTCGGCGGCGCTGTCATCGTGCTGGACAAAGGTGTCGAAGCCGCTGCCCAGGTCAACGCCCAGGTCCGGGTTGTAGTACCATCTCAATGACTGGGCGCCAATATGAAACTTGTGTTCGTCGTCGTATGAGAAACAGGCGAACTCCTGGTCTGAGGTGAGCAAAGTGTATTCACCCGAAAGTTGCCAAGTACCTGAAAGGCTGTTGTTGTGTTGCGGACTTGCCTTCGGCCGTTTTACGGGTTCACAGTCCCGGCAGAATCGGCCGACGGGCTGGATGGAAAATGAAGAGGGCATGTTGTGTATTGACGGTTGGGTGGCGCCAGATGTGATGATATGTGCAGTGAGGTTCCATGGGAATCGATGTGCCTGTGGGGATGGAGCTTGCGACTCACAGGCACTGCACCTACTGTGTAGGCAGCTTTGTGCATTGTTGCTGCCCTGCCAGAGCAGTTTTAGAACTTTGGGGACTGTGGTCTGTGCGTTCATGGCCGATCTTTGCAGCCCAAGTGAAGATCTGAGAACTTCAACACCTGAGCAAGTTGTGTAATTTTACACTCAAAACTCGGTTTCCAGGAACCTTTTGATAAATTTTGTTGAATAAGGCAGCATTATTATGGTTTTCTCAACTCCTTTATATAAACCTTGGGGTTTTAATCAGTATTTCCAAATATTTCATAGTAGACAACAATTGCTTCCATTTATTTAACATTATAATTGTTGAAACAGCAGTCAATTGCAGTACAGCTAAGTCAACTGTACCGACTGTAAGTTGACTGTACTGATTGCAAATTGACTGTATTAACTGCAAGTCAATTGCCGGGAGTGCCCAATTCAATGTCGGGCACGGGCCAAGCAGTTGCCTATGCAAATTAGTGTCTAGACTAGATAGCGGTCTACCAAACTTAGAAGTAACATATCACCACTTTTAATGTAATACACTAATTACTTCAACCAGAGACTCAAATCGATTACGTTGTAACAATAAAAGCCTACTAATACTGATCAGTGTTTTTTGGTTTAAATATAGATAAGCTAGGTAAAAGAAGAAGTCACTTTTTGGTTATTATATTTTGTAATTGCGTAAGGTAGGGGAAAGATTTTTACAAAGTGCCCCGGTTATTATGCTGTTGTTTATAGGCAGTAAAGGGGAGAACTTTTGAGTGTGTTGTTGTTCATAGGCACTTGAAAGTGATGACGGTATCGTCACATTATTAAGAAATCTTTATTAAACTAGTTTTGAAACCAAGAATTAAGATTAACCATTCAAAATCTTAAAATTAATTGTTAAAAATCGATGAATAATTTGTCAAGACTTTTCAAGTTGATAAATAGCTAAATCGTTCATACTATTACTATTAAAATTGCAAATCGCAACTGTTAAGTTCAAAACCCCTTTAATAGTAAATAATAACTTGAATAACAAATAACCTATATCTAACAACCTACAATCTCACCCTATTTTAATCTTCTCTTTTACTATATAATCGTCCATTAAATACGCACACAACCTCAAACTTTAAAATGGCCACCAATAGTGTTAAAATCAATATTAATATTAACTCCGCTAAAAACAAATAATCAAAACCCTTAAAACTATATTCACTTAGAACTTCAGTAACAAACTATGGTTTATGACGGTTAACAAGAACCATACCGCGAAATAACTACCTAATTATATCGGTTATTTCATTTTGGGAGTAAATTATAACTAATAGAACTATGGTATCAAAACCTTTTATGATTTCGTTAAGCTTTTCAAGAACTAAATCCTAAATATATAGGAAAAGACAGAAAAATTGGTCGAAGTAAAACTAAAAGCTAATTTATGCAAATGAGGGATTTCATTACCGGGAAAACTAGGGAAGGAAGGTAATCTGTCAAATGTACTCTACAAATATGTCACGGATAAGGATCTTTAATAGGTACATATAGGTAAAAGTAATGGTATCGTTGGCAATATCATTCCTTAACCCCCTTACATACGTTCGTAAGGTTTTATCTAAACCCAGATAATTTTTTCAAACATTTTTGTCTAAATACATCAATGCGTCCCTATTATTAGTAACAATAAAGACTTAATGAATCTAGACATAGCAAACCTTTAGGTCCACTAGTCGACTAAGTAGAATCCCTACTAAAACGACCTTTAACATTAGCAAAATTATTATTAAATCTATGAGAAACCTTATTATACCCTCTAATACCTTCAATACCTATCCTAGCACGTTTAATTATAGTAGGTTCGTGTAATGATCACACTAGATACCCGTGAGTATATAGAAGGTGTCAGAGGGTTTATGTTATCAAGAAGATAGTAGAGGTGCTGAGTGAATAATATCGCAACCGTGCAAGTAATGATCAAAAGCCGTGAGGCTATTCAGAATATACTGAGACTGAATACTTAGATTGACAACTGAAAAGCTATGAAGGAAATACTATCTATGTGATGATGACCGTGTCCTTATATATCCGTGCCTTCATACTATTTTTAGTACTGGATCCCTTGAATCAGTGCTGATCCTACTGATCCTAATCACATGAATGGCTTAGTCATTTACACTAACAAAGGAAAGGTGTTTCCCGCCTGATGTGTTGGACTTCGGGCTCAGCTGCACATTGACTTGCTTCCTAACCCACTATCATACTTGGGTCGTGTCAGTTCGCCAGTAATATCAAATCCATTAATAATAAGTAAACAGCAATTTTCTATACAAACATATAATAGATATAACCACTAACTTTGCCCCTCTAAACTTTGCTAATAGAAATTACTTTATCATAATATTAATCCTAATGACAGCATATTGAATTAAAATATATAAAGGTGACATACATCTAGTACAACAATTTTCCTCTTCAAGATATTGCTATAGTAAATATAAGTTATGTAATAATTACGACTACTGTAAAGATTCTGTGCAGTATAGAAAAGTATAACGATAAGTTTTGTAGTCTTTTGGATATTAAGTTGTGACTTTTTTTAAGATTTTCCGTTAGATAAAGATTAAACTACTAGTTTTTCACTTGTTGTTTCCCAGTATTCTTACTGAGTTAATCGAGGATTACTATGTCTATTACCTAGCAAACTACATATCGTTTCAAGAAATCTACAATAGTTTCAAACATTAATTCAAACATGATATCAACCTTACCTAATACTATACAAACTGAAATAATATTAAGTGATAGTATATATTGGAATAAAAAAAAGAGTCGGAAATTAAGATCAACTTTTTTAATTAAATACTTGATAAACTAATGTTTTATGAGTAAGAAATGGTAAATATGGGAGGTTGAAAAAGTATATTACGTTAGTAAGTTCGCCAAGCTATCAAAGTTTATAAACAGGTCTTATACGTCATATAATGACTCCATACCACCCATAAAGGCGTCTTTAATTAATTTCGCTTTTTGTTTGCAACTGTAATGGCATGGGTACCAAGCTTAGCTGGTATGTATCTTTAAGCTCATGACCTCTCCGATTAAGACGACTATAAAAACTTCGCGTTCATTTATTATATTGATTATAAGTACGAAAAACCTAGGCAATTCAGTTAATTAAAAACCTTCGATTGAAATACTGAAAGGCAACTTACATAATGAAAAATATCCTATAGCTTAGACTTAAGTCAGAAACATAAGCTTCTTTATTGGAATAAAGAGATGTATTATATAAATGAAATAAAGTTATCAGTTAGTATATTTCAAAGTTTCCGAGTTCCGATCGAATTAGCCAATATATTATAATTAATACAACTTTACTCTTAATTAAGGATACGTTAATAGCGCTATAAAATTTGAAGATATCGAGGTAGAAGATGAGAAAAAAACGCTTAAAGCTATTAGATAGTATGAAAATACTGGTTTTGGATATGAATCATTTTTGTAACTAGTCTACTACGTTTTTTTGTATTACCTAACAGATTAAAAAACTTATTATCGTTATATTAACAACGATTTCAGATCTATATATATATTTATAATCTGCAATCATTGCGCGAAACGAATATTTTCAAGTATTATAATAGACAAATAAGCAATTCAATACTTAATAGGAGGTTATTTAAAATATGTTATACTATATGAAGATACTAATACCGCTACTAAACTCAACCATACGAATGTCAGGAAAGCTAAGGTTGGATTTAGTCTTAGAAAGGAACGCTTTTTATTTGAATCGACAATTATAATTATAGTTGTTACACCTATAATTTTCCATATCCTAGAATCTACTACTCATTTCTTTCTGTACCTAAACCACATGAAAAATCTCAATGTTAACATTATTATTGAAATTAATAAATTGATTGAAAGTAACAGCAAAAGTTTCCCACCTAATTTTAAATAAAGATACTTGTAATTTGATCTTTAACGTCTGAAGGTAATAATATTAAACTTAACAAAGCACAAAATCCATACATTATACCGAAGATCTCATTACTTTAAAATTAATTGGTAGTTTAGAGTTCTTAAAGCAATTATGAAGGGACTGGGCCAAAGCTATTGCGCAAGGTGGTCAAATACTATTAATAATCCTAGATGAAGAAGAAATAGAGGCCCCTGCTAAGGCGCTGCTATAGAACTAGTAATAAGAAGTGGCCTGGTAATTTTATTAGTTACATAATATGGGCATGTTTAAAAGAAGCTTAGGTGCAGCGCAAAAGTATATTAATCGCCAGGATTAAATACTTGGTAATTATTAAGTTAGGCACTAGCCTAGAAAACTGTAGAAGGTGTATTTCGGCCATAGAACGCCTTAACTCAATGTAAAAGCCGCCGATTTTCCTATAAGTATTGAATGTTTCGATGTATTCTATAATGATGAGAAATCTATTTACAAGAGGTGTAAGATACCTTAATATGTTATAAAAAGTGCTCTTTTCTTATAAACCGCTCTGGAATATTATAGAAAGTTCTGGCGTTAGTTCCGTTAATACTGTTTCCTCTCTTTATATAGAATCCCCTTCATAATATTATAAATTGTGACGGTTTTTTTTTTTTAATAATATAAACAACTATTTATTTATGATATTATGTCTAGTTGTTTCACCTGAATCCTTTAATTCACTTCACTGATAAAAATAAATAAATAAAGTGTTTCAGCAATTCACAAGGTTATTCGTAATATAAGTTTTTTGTTTGGAGTTATTTGAACCCTTTCAGTAAATAGTCCATTCTTTAAGATAAGGTTTGTTAATGTTGAATCTAATGACTCGTGAGAGTATTTCCTTGAAATATATTTATTGTATGGATTATAACTTTTGTATGTTTTGTTTGGATATTAAGGGTAAATACATGAAGTTTAAAGTAATAGTTAATAAGTTGTTAACGAACTGTTGAATACTGGTATACAATGTTAGCCTTTCATTGTTATTGTTGATGGGGCTTTAGACGTTACAACGTTGTCGAAGTAACTGGTTTTGCATTGGAATTGGTTCTGGTTGATGAGTTGTAAGTTCTAAGTTTGGTAGACCGCTAGCCGGTCTATACACTAATTTGTATGGCCAATGGTTTGGCTCGTACCATAGTCTGAATTGGGCACTCCACAATCAACTAACTTGCAGTTAGTATAGTCAACTTCACTCATAGTAAAGTTGACTAACTACACTAAAATTGACCTGCTAAAAATAGCAATTAATATTGTTCCAATACTGTCGACTTTTTGTTTTGTACTTGCGCACCATCGTAGCCAACCACTTGGTTGCGGTAAGCCCTGAATTCCCTTCTTCATGCACCTGCCAAACCCTTGTCAATTCTAGTTAATTTGCATCCAAATGAACTCCAATTATAGCCCTTTGCCTTATAGTTTTGAGTCATACATTCTTTAACTCTCATCCATAAGTTCTTTGCCAAAGACTTATGCGTATTACAAACTTATACGCTACAAATTGTGTACTCTTTGCCAATAGATCCGAACATGTTTTTCTTGCACACTATTACTGCTATTGCTGCCCTAGCAATCTTCTAGTTTATCAAGATATCTCTGTTCCTCCATGTGATTTGGCCTTTACTAGGTAGCTCTATTAGATAACTTTTGAAGAATTCGACACTTTTGGATTGTATATTTTGACCTTAACGGACAAAGTCTTGGCAGACCTGTTGGGTTTATTAAGATTGTCAGGTCTTTTGAGTATACTGAGCTTGCCGGATTTGTTGCGCCCATTACGCTTATACCGTAGCTTTTTAAACTTGTTGGGAGTGTAACGCCTGTTGCGCCTATACCTCAACCTCTTTTTTAGTGACTTTGCTATTTTTTTAGAGATTTTTAAGAAGTATATTCAAAGGATCTTAAAAGACTTCAACTTCTCGAGGGGATTTTTCGTCTTGAGTATCAGAAAAGTCGTTGTATTGAGGAACTTGAAGGTCTTCGGCTTGAGGAATTTAAAGGTCTTCGGCTTGGAAAGGGTCTTGTGGGTCTTTTATTTTGAGGTCATTGGAAGAGTCTTCGTCTTGAGGAAAGTCTTCGTCTTCAACTAAAAAAAGGTCTTCATCTTAAGAAAAATCTTCGTCTTTATCTAGAAGAAGGTCTTCAAGGTCTTCGTGTATCCATTGACGGTCCTTATAAGTAGAGTATTCGTAAAATACTTCTGCCAAATTGCTTCCTTTTCCTACTCTTTTTGGCATTGAAACCCCTCTTTTATGTAGATTAGCTCTTAACTTAACCTTAACCGACGTTTTTGTTTCATTTCATATATCTAGGTTCTATTTTCTAAACCATTTTTGAAAGTTATTGCGAGTCCTAAAGCCTTAAATGGTTTCGGTGGAGTTTAAGTCGAAAACGAAGTGACCGACTTCATTGATAAAGTTTTTAAGGGTTAATTTTTCGTCGGCGTCTGCAAACTAGAGGTCTTTATCATAGTGCTTTGCGAAGGTGGTGCCGAAAGCCTTAATTACTTGTTTCCTTCTAGGATCCGTGACAGCATTAATTCCAGTGCGTTTTAAAGCCATCGTGATGAAGATTAAGAGTTATAAGAGAGTAAAAGAGTAGTATAAAGGGGTAGGTCGTAGGTATACCGTTAAAGTTGGTTTTAAAAGTTAAACAACGTAAAACTTAGTCGTTTTTGTAATTTGCAGTAATAGTACCGTAATATTATTAACTTAGCTGTTCTCTAACTTGGTGACTTGGTAATCTTTAAGACTTTTTAGTGGTTATCTCAACGTTTTCAAAAAAGATTAATAAATTTCTTAGTATTTTCACTCGCAATACCGTTGCTACATATAAATTTCCACGAACAACTGCTCAGCTTATAAGTCTTCCCTGTTTGCTGCCGCGAATAACTGCACAGCTTATAGAGGCTCCGCGCAAGAATATTTCCTGTACCTTGCCGAAACAAAGCTTAACAACAAGAAAACAACTTTTTCTTCTACTTAGCCAATCTGTGCTTAACCTAATAAGTATTGACCAGTATTGGTAGGACTTTAGACGTGGTAACTTTATCGATTCAAATCACTGTAGTCGAAGTAACTAGTGCTGCATTGAAATTAGTTCTGGTTGATGAGTTGTAAGCTTTAAGTTTGGTAGACATCTAGCCGGTCTACACACTAATTTTTATAGACAATCGCTTGGCCCGTGCCCTAGTCTGAATTGGGCACTCTATAATCAACTAACTTGTAATCAGTACAGCCAACTTAACTTACACTAAAGTTAACTGATTGCACTGCAATTAACCTGCTAAAAATAGCAGTCAATATTGTTACAACAGTTAGCGTAATTGATAGGAGTTCGGGCTATACGTACAACCCTTTAGATTTGACTCCGGATATAAACGAGGTTATTGAAAAATTGTTCGAAAAGTATTTCGAGTTTAACGCTTAGAATCAAAGTAAGTGACCTGGTTACGAAGTTGATTCCCCTTTATTAATAAGTAGTATAACAAAGTATAAACTTATATCATTGCTGTGAAAAGTATGATAAGGCTTCGGCGTGTTATTTAACGTAAAATTGATATACGCGGTAGGTGTTTTGTAAGTTCATTTATGTGCGTTCATCCTAATAATCCCTGTATTATATTTTTTTTGACCGAAAAGCGCGATGATTTGATCAGTGAAGAATTTTTATCAGGAATGTAAGTATAATAACTAATAGACGATTGGAAAGCTTATTGAAACATTACGAAAAAGTTCGTTAGATGCGTTAAAAGTATCGACGGAAAGTTGAGTAAATTAATAAGTATGGAACATAATTTTTTATCGATATAGGATTGGGTTTGAGATTTAATAATTTCATTATCAGATATAAATATATAATAGAACAAGTATCAAGTAGTATCAGCCATAAGGAAAATGAATTATATGCACATTTTACTCGATATTAGTAAAGTAACTATGAAAAAGCGGTTCAGTAAATAAGTGATAATGAAACTAAATTAGGTAGAGGATTATTTGAAAGAGGTTATTATTAGTTTGGATTAAGTTATGAAAATATTTAACAACATCAATAGTTATTGTATTATAAAAGTTCGAAAGCATTTTTCAAGTTGAGTAAACGTAACTTACTCATTTGATTAATGCTTATCGTTTTGGGGGGTTCCAACTCAAGGGCTACTTATTTCGGATTTCATTCGAGTTTTTGAAATACTTTTAATGTAGTATTTGGGCTTGGTTTTACCGTCGTCCCCAAGGATATCTATAACTAACGGTTGTTAATCCCGAATTTACTGGTTTAAGAGCGGGTCGATAGTAGTTAAAACGAGTTAATGGATATGAGAACGAGGGTATTTCTAAATCAGAAAATTTATTTCGATAACTTAGGAATCGATAATGAGTATTCTTCAATATTTATCGTCAAATGAACTTAGTTTCTTCAAAAAAAAATCGTTTCACCCATAGTTTTTTTTTAAAAAAAAATATATATAATATCTTTCATTTTACATTGTTTAAACGGGAATTGGCATTCTTCAACGGCTTTTTTCTATGTTATTTTATACCCGTGATCTAGGTCTATAGGATTGTTTAATATTGAAAATATGTTGTATAAATTTTGAGTTCTTGTATAAGGTTTACTAACCATGAAAATCGAATGTCGGATTAGTTGTATCAAGTCAAACTAATAATCGTATATTATAGATAATTTATTATACTAATATGTATAATATGTTCATTATTTACCGTTAATTAGTAGCTAGTGAACAAAATATTATAGTTAAATTGTTTGTTAATGATGAAAGGATATATGTGCATTAAAATTTTGTTAATAATTTATTAGGTTACTTCATCCGTTTTTCGATAGAATGTAGCGTTTCGGCGTTACTTTACTTCCGTTCAACTGTAAAGACGTTTCCAAAAAAAAAAACTTCCCGTTTAATTCAAGTTCCGATTGCTAATTGTAATACAAGAAAATCTGTAGTACCATTAGTATTCATTTAAAAACCAGTTTCTATAAGCTTCACCGTTTATAATCCATAAATATTTGGGTAACGGCTTAACTTCAAATGGCCCGTAATAATTATAAGGCGATATAGGTCGACTGATACTTCTAAAAAAATATCGACTATAAAGTAGATAAATAATATATTTCAAAGTTTTTTTAGGGAATTGGTAAGAATTGAAAAAAGATCCTGCTTGATAATGTCGTTCATAATCCATCCCTTCATAAAACTTACAATTACAATAATAAAATCGATTAATAAGGTATATTTTAGGTTGAAAGTACTTTTTTAATAATATAAATATGGTGACGTTGCAACAATAGTAGCTGGTAATCAATGAATTAAAAATGGTTTAAATTAAAAAATTAGTAACAGATTTGTGGACATGGACCTCAATACAGTCACAGAAATGCAAAACATTATTATTATCTATTATATTTTGATAAATTGAAACCTGAAGTGTTTAATTTTCGTCGACGTGAATATTGACGGGAAAACTACGATTATATTTATTTATCGCACGAATTGGATCGATATAGAGCTTTTTTCGCGTAATATCGGCGTTCTAGGTGTTTTAAAGATCGTTGTTAGGAAAAATCTTGCGGCTTTTGAAGATAAATTTGCAGGCGATGTTGAGTCGGGGGATACGCGTATTTGGAAACAGTAAAGAAGCTAGTTATTTCAGGAGAAAGAGTTGTAATTCTCGGCCTAAAAATAGAAAGTTAAAAAAAAATTTAGGTGTGTTATTATTTTGTCGTAATAGTATATTAGGTCGTATATGGTTTACACTCTTATTGTAAATAAGTGTGAAGCGGAATTGAGAAAGATATTTTAATTAGCGAATTAATTTTTCCGAAAGTTGTTTTGTTATTGTAAAGTATGACAAGTTTTTATCATATGTAAAATTAGTCAACGGGTAGGTCTTGTTATGAAACTTGACGTTTTATACTTTTAAACAGTTCATGATCTTCAAAAGTTTCTTGCTGTAAATTTTATAGTTATATTCCGCGGTTGATAAAGAACAGGAGTAATTCGTTATGGGGTGGAGGATTTGTTGGTTATTATGTTAAAACAGGTAATCCTATAAGGTATATCTGGAGTAGTTGGTTTTTAGAAAGATATTTCGTTTAAAGTTTTCTTAAAAGAAAATAATTTTGCCAAGAAACGAAAGTTTAAGATGTTCGAACGTAAATTTTCTATCGGGACGTTAACAAAAGATAGTGTTGGAATATGAGTAGTTGAAGTATAGTCGGTCAACTGTACTATTAAGTAAGTTGACTATACTGACTACAAGATGTGTGTATTGTTTTGTGGGTTGACTATATTAACTGTAACGTCAAATACAATATGTATCCGATTTAGACTAGGGTACGGGATAAGCAGTAAGCCATACAAATTAATATGTAAACCAGCTAGCAGTCAGGAAAACCTAAAATATGATATTCACTACTTAACTACGCAATACTACTATTACTTCGACCACGATTCGAATCGAAAACGATACAACTTCTAAAAGACTATTATTAACAAAGTCTATTAACAATAATTCATTCTTATTAAGTTAAACATAGATCGGCTAGGTAAAAAGAAAAGTTATTCTCCGGGTACTCTTTGGGTAAGCCCTAGGTAAAGGAAGGATTTTTACGAAAAGCTTTTACTATCACTTCAATTTACAACAATAATAAGTTAAAAAAAATACTTTTATATTACATTAATTCACAATGGCAGTTTGAAGATAGCGATGATATAGTTATTAAAATATTATTAAATTTGTATTAAACTATTGTAACAGCTTTGAAATCAACCGCCTAAAAGTCTTTAAAGATGTTTAGTTGATGAATATTAAATTAGTATTACTTCTACAGGTATTAATATTTCAAATTTCAAATCGTAAAAACGACTTCATCCTATGGGTTTCAACCAGAAACAACAACAATAAACAATATTTGATCTTACTTCCTTTTACCAAACTTTACTCTTTATATCAATACTTTCCATTTCCATATAATATGAAACTGTTAATTTATATGATCACCAAATTCAACGAAAATACCTAAAAACGCCGAATTACACTAAAAATATACGTTGTGCGACTTATTGCCGGATTGATAATTCCCTATATTTTCAAATCGTCAAATTTCCTCGCTCCAACAACGAAATAACACCTAAATTAACGTTAAATTGCTATTCCAAAGGTCAAAATGGATAACTAAAAGCTAATAAAGAAAATCAAAACTTTCGGATATATTTTACATAATTACTACGATAAAATATTTCAAAATGAATAATAATTTAAATTTGTCCGAAAAATAATCAACCAGTATCTTTGGACGTTATATTCTTAAGTATAACGGTGGTAGAAACTATGATTGCAATACCTGTGCTTTTTAAAACTTTCGTAAATTCTTTAATAATTCAACCATTAACACATGCAAAATGAATTAAAAAGAGATTGAATGAGGGTGAAAAAGTAAGGTTGGCCGCTAAAGAATTTGTTTTGTAGAAAGGACTTAATGTTTCTGAGAAAGGTTCTCTTTGAATGAATTCAATTTAAGAATTATCCTCACAATCCTCGACTCTATGGTTTCAATATTAAAAACTATGAAAAAAAGGAAGTGCATTGACGAATACCAACGCCTTTATACAAATTTTAGAGAGCCATCACCCTTCAATACCCAATTAATTTAAGCTTTGAACCTTTCTGCTAATATCAATTCTTGAAAATCCAATAATAATAAATATGGTAATCTTTTTGATAATTTGGAACCTTCCTGAAATAACGTAAAATACGCGTTAGTTGGGAGTAAAACGCAAAAAGTAACGTTTGTTAACGTGGTAAAAGGAATCGATATTGTTGTTATTTACTAAGTAATTAAACTAAATAGTCAAACCCGTTACATCCATTTTCAAAATCGTTCGATGTTTCAAAATATTTTTTTAAAATTACCATATCCCCGGTAAAATTTTCAACAATAGGTACGTCTATAAACGTAAGCCTATCATTACTAATACTATAGAACTTTACCACTCAGTTTAGGTGATTGGAAATTACCCTTATTGCCACAACTCCAAAAAATCAAAAAAATATTATCAACGATTAGGACGACTATCGTAACCTTCCCATCAAACTTGTTAAAATAATAAATATTAACTATAGGCTCCTTATAAACTTTACCAAAATCAGGAATAACGTAGAAAATTATATCGGAAACCTTACAATTTCCTTAACACGAAGATAATAGTATTTCTCATCATTCGTGAATAAAAAGAGGTTTCTCTTCTGAATTTATCCAACCTATTTTTTAACATCCTTACAAGCTAAACAAAAAACTATTATCTGATCTTCTTAATTAAGACAAATAACTCTTGTATAATTTATGATAATATAAAAATTTATTTCGAGTACAATGTCTACTTTACTTAATATTACCTGGATTAGGTTACGGTGAGTTAAACGATAATAATGATAAAGAAAAAAGATAAGGAAATATTAATAGATGTTTTTGGTAGGGCCTTAGGTTATTGAAACGTTGTCGATTCGAATAGTGGTTGAAGTAACAGTAGTATTGCATTGATCAAGTGGTGGATGTATTGTTCTAGATTTGGCAGACTTCTAGCCGGTTTGCATAGTAATTTGTATGGCCAATTGCTTGGCCCGTTTCCTAGTGTGAAGTGTAGCGTACTGAACTCGACTTACACCTAATGCAATGAGTTTGTACAAACAATATGCTTAACTTGCAATTCAGTATAGTCAACTTTACTATATGTAAAGTTGACCTACTATACTATAAGTTGTAATATTCCAACATTGGCGGCTTTTTATTTAATACGTGTACGCCAGTGTGGTTTACCAATATTTTCCGGTTAGCATTAAATAGTAACCTCGTCAACTTTCTAACCCTCTATCAATTCCAATTGACTTCAATACTGAATTGTACTTTATTACACGCAAGTTAACCTCATTTGACCTTAATTTCTACGATACTTCGAGGTCTGAGTTCATTAAGTCCTATAAAAAGTTCTTTCGCCACAGGCGTCCGTAAACCTCTACTTTCAGCCATACCAGTTAAACAGGTCATTATCATATCCTTTACTTACCTGACAGTTTTCCAGTTTACCAGTACAATCCTGGTTGTTGACACGTAACTTAGGCTTGTTATACGGCTTATTAACGTAGCCCTCGATGTGTATAATTAGTTTGTTTCTATTTACAAACCATTTTAGGGCCTTATTCAATACCGCCTTCATTATGGCATTGTTAGGATTATCTGTACTATTAAGCTATCTGAATTTCTAAATTTCCCTCACTTCCTACGATTTACGGAGTGCTATTACGTCGATTATCAAGCGTTTTTCACTGATAGTGCCGAGCCTTGAAAGGCATTCCAATAAGATTTTCGAATCGATACAAATTACTACCAAAATAAGAGTATTATTTAGCTACCTAGTAGTATGGTTAAGTGTTTCCTGTAGTGTTATACCTATGTTAAAACCCGATATTATGCTATAAACCTTCGAAGTTAATACGTTTCGTGTAATTCTTTTACACTTAACGAAGGTCCAGTGAACTAGGCTGCCAATAATGCTTAATTGGTTTTCCCGCTTATTTTCGTTAACAAGGGTTATTAGGAAGCCTATTCGTAAATACAGGTAGGTGTTATTTATGAAGAACTTGTTTGTAAAGATTATTAATTTAGCCCTCGACAGGTTAATTAAGACTATATTAATTTCGCGGTCCAGGTTTCGCATTTTTCATTCGAGCCTTTTATTTAACTGGTGAAAATCCTTATCCATTAACTTTTGTGTTTGTGCCGCGATAGATAGGTTGTATAATACCTTTGGTTAGTATAGGGTAAGTATATAGCAGCTATAATTACGTTATTTAAGCTAATATTGGCCCTTAATCGTATTAGTTTTGTTAATTATAATTAAAATAATGCTCTGGCCCTTTTGGCGAAAGTTAAGGCCGGCATTAACATTAAGTATACGGATTAACGATCTATTAAAGTTAAGTTAAATACCTTTTGTTAACGTTGTTACCGGCTTGTAATTTTAAAATTTAAAGTCCTTCATTGCATATTGTTTCGATGCTACAAAGTTAGCTATTTTAACGAAAAGGGTATCGTTAGTTTATATGCCTACCACGCCGAAGTCCTATTTTTACGTTACTAACAAGTACGGGTTTAATATTAAAAACTTTATCGTTAGCTGTAATTCAAAGTGCAATTAATAAGTGAAAAACCAATCAACGTTTATTTTAGCTTATCTGTATAGTGGTTTAACACACTGTATTACTGTTCTTAAAAGGTACATCATATGTAGTTTTTATAACATATTTAGTTGTATGATCTGTTATAAATCAATTGTTAATTTAGTGAAGATTTAAGTTATATTATGGCTATTAAACATAAACTTACTTTTTGTTTTAGCTAGTAAACTTATTATGAAAGCAATTACTAATTGTTAACTAATTTTCTAAATCGTTGACAACTACATAAAGATCTTGTTGCCTTTATTGCTCTATCCTTAAGCGATTAGACGTGAGTTTTCGTACGGCTGCCCTGTGGTTTTCCTTTGAAACTCGTAGATAATCCTAGACTTGAAGATCGTAACGTTTAAGTTTTAAAGGTTAAATTTGGTTTTCGACACGACTTGTACAACTTCTTCAATTAGTAAGTTATCAATCTTAACCTTGTTATTTTCCTTCAAAGATTTGCCGGAGGTTTTGATAATCCTTTATGCTCGAAGCTTTAGTGCCAAGTTTTCGTTATCCTTTTATTTCCTACTTATTTAAGTTATATTGTAAATACGACCCGGTGTGTATTTCTTCTCTTTACTAGTTCTCTCTTTCTGGAGTCGTCCGCGCCGATAACGTTTTATCGTCTTATTGATAACGGGTAAAGGAGGTTCGTATTATCTCGGTCGCTTAACTTAAAGATCCTTACCGTTAGTAATACTCATGTAAGGCTTAACTTAAGTAATTCTAAAAAAATAAAATTGTTAGTAATTTTAACAATTACTTTGGGGTTCGCGATACATAGGATTTTGTATGGGCTCTTCCATTTTCCTGGCTTCCGCTATACAAAAATTTCTTTTTATAACGGTAAAATAAGTACGTCGATTATTATGGGACTGTTCCTGATATTAAGGGTATTATTAACTTAATGGTGTGCCGATTCCTTTCGAAATTTCTTTAAAGCTTTTCTGTAGGACGTAACACGCTTTTAAAGACTAACCGATAGCGGAGATTTACTCGTTATGCTTGGATATACTCCAAAAACCATCAGCGTTAGCACTAGATCATTAAGGCTTTCAATGTCGTTTAGGCTCCTTATCATTATTTAAAGCCGTATTTTCGGATCTGTAAAGCTTTAAATTTCCAACGTAAGGATATTATACGCTAAGAGAAATAATACGTACGCCCTTTTAACCTTTTTAATTCTTTAATAGACTTTTAAAAATACCTATTTACATTGGATACCTATTATTTTAGCATCTTTTTAAAATTTCGCCGCCGTAAAGTTAGTATCGGTATCGTGAATGACGACGTTAGGTGGGACCAAGTACGTATTAATTTACAGTATCTTTAGCGTTTCCTACATATCTTTTACCGAAAGGGATTTTAGAAACTTAACTCTTTAAAAAGCGATCATAAAGTTAACGACATAAAAAATAGGTTTGTTATTTAAGTAAATGATATTAATGAAAATATCTTGATTAAATTCCTTGTTATCTTTTAGTATAAACTCAAAATTACGGGTGGCTTAGGCATAAGTTTAACAGTAATGACAAAATTTATCTATAGCTTTTGATGCAAAATATTCCATATCTTTATACCCTTTAAACTTTAGGACTTTGTTTAGTCTATTAACGGTTAGGTAGTCAAAACGCCGGTATAATTAACGTAGTTCCGGTTTTGTTAGCTTTAATACTACTTCTTTCAGGCTTTGAAATAAAACTATAGGTACCTCTATTTAAATTTGAGAAGAAACCTTTAGCTGTTTTTAACTAGTTCGTCTATGTTAATGTTGATGTTAATACTAAAGCTCTTTATATCCTTTAAGAAAATGAGAAAAAGAGTAGTGGACTTAAAAATGTCGATCGCAATCACTCCCATAACAATTTAAATCACTGTTTTCTCTATCAACGATAGTTTTTTTCCTGGTCTACAGTTTACTTTGGCCTTATGAACATCGTAACAATTAATTTCAGGGTCGATAGTACTTTCCCTCCGCAGTGCCACGTATTACGAATAGGCTTCTATTGAGTAAATCATTTCCCATATGTCTAGCATAATACCTTAAAATGTATGGTTTATATAACTATTGCGAAGGTTAAAGATATATAAGGGGTTATGAGCTTAATTAGGGTAAAGGTAAGAGTTTTTACTACCTAAAAAGTATAAAAAAGTAAGATCAACTAGTTATTAGACTGTATTAGAAGAAGTATATTTATGCCACTTAATTTACTTAGTAGTATTAATTCCGTTAATTAGCTCTTCACCTTCAAAGTTTGCGATTTAATTTAAATAATCCTGTTTCAAAATGGTAAGATACTAGATGTAGTATATCAATTTTTTATTATTTCGCTCGACAGGAGAGTGCCGAGTTAATTAATAGCCAGACTTTCTATAAATCCAATATCTCTTACTACTATCATGTAAATAGTACTTAAGGTTAACATTACTGTTTAAACATTATCCTTATTAGTGTTAACGTAGTTGTTGCCTTTAATCTGTAGTTGGTGGACCAAATCTTAAGCGTTAAGAGCACTTGTATCCATACTTACGGTCGACGTAATGAACTACCGTAACGTCTTTTTTTATTCACGTTAGGGAAGTTACCATCTTAAGGGTATATACTAAGCAAATTTAGTATACAAGTTATTACAATAGTCAACGAGAAACGTAACTAACTAGAGAAGCCTTTGTAAGTAGTATTTGGGCGTTGTAAGGCGTATTGAAACTCGTTAACACCCGTAACTGTTACCCGTACCTATTCTCGAAATGTAGCTTCGCTAACGTACGCCTTCTCCATTACTTTTTGGCACAGTATTAACTTTTTAAACATTTAGTTAAGTATATTTATCGGTATTTCCTCCTCTATTTTCTTAACTATTATCGTTACCTACCTTATAATAGCCCAATTTATAAGGTATTATGTAAGGTAGACATTATTTTAAAGTGGCTTTTTATATCTTTATAAATTTTGCGAAACGTGGTGGCTCAGGTAAGGAAAGTTATGTCATAATCCTTTGTGTACCTTGTAAATATTTCAGGGAATAGTAAGTGAAAACCAAAAGGGGAAACCTTTATCTATTTACAGATATTCAAAAAGGGTATTATCTTGATATTGAGGAGGTTGTAAGGCTTCCTGTCATACTTTTATACGTCGTTTCAAATTTTGGCGAAGTTCATTAAAAGTTTGTAGTTAATATTAATCATTTCAATAGTTTTTAGGGGCAGGTCGCGATAATTATCGCAGTTTTAATTGGTATTACATGGCAATTTAAGCTTTAGAGCTTCCAAAGTATGGTATTGAGGGTGATTTCCATTCGTTTGGCCCGAGCGGTAAAGTCCTGTAGTAAAACCTATCGTAGGCTCTCGCGTATAGGTAAATCTACCATGTAAATGTTTTTAAATAACATATCGATTGAAATACTAGGGGGCGATAGGTACTTAAAGGTTTTGAGAGACTTAAAGATTAAACTTAATTGACTGATGGAAAGCGCCGACGTTAATACATTTAGTCCCGTTGGAAGCCTTTGCTTCACGCGCTCTACCACCGCTAAGAGCGTACTTCGCGTTATTATGTAAGGGTGTTAAGCTGCTAAGCAGGTTAACAGGTTTCTTATCACTTATATATAAAAAGGCTTAATTTAGATAAAGGTAAAGGGGAAGTCTCCTGGATCGCGTATAAGGTTCCTTAACACTCTTTTCCTTAGTATGTGGGTCTTAAGAGCGTTTTTAAAGCTAGGCTAGGTCGAAGAACTTCTGTACCAATTTTTTAATTCCCTATTGTAACATACAAATTCGTTATCGCTTAAATTATACCTTAATCCTTAATTTATGCCTTTTTAAAATTAAAATCCACATGTTAACAGTCTAATTGCTAAAAAGGTTACAAAAGTTGCTAACGGCATGGTTAGGGTCGTTAGCATTACTATGCTTAATGATATAGTAACTAACAAAATTGGTAAGGTGTTTTTCCGTTAAGTTCTTATCAATATCCAATTCCCAAAGGTTTTAGTCGTAATACTTGGTAAACGTAATTTTGAGGGCTTTGATTACTTCTTTTATTACGGGGTCGGTAATGGCTTGAAGGTAAGCGCTAGCGATAGCCATCTTAATGTTCTTATTTAGCAGTGGGGGACTTGATAATCTTTGGGCATAGGGACTTAGTGTTTTGGCGTAAAGTTGCGTGAGAACTTGTAGATTTAGTGTAAAGTCGCGTAACGTGGCTTTTTCGGCGTAACTTGACGATTCATAGTATTTTCGCTTAGGACAGCGATCTTGGCGATTGAATTGGCGTAAGCGAAGTAAAAATAGTAAAGTAAAGGTAAAAGTTTAGTGTAAAGTATAATGTCAAAGGTTATTTATTGTAATTATTTGGCCATAGGAATTAGTCGTCTTCAAAGTAGTAGAACCGTAATAGTACTAACTTATCTGTTTACCAAATTGCTAAACTTCAACACTTCTGATAGTCAATTTTTATATCTTTAAAAAAGATCTATAAAGATTTCTTGGTGTTTTTAATAACGATACCGTCTCTAAATTCCAGATTACCGTTATGAGACTGACAGAACCCAAAAGTTTTTTTCTGTTTTCCTGCCGTTATGAACTAACGTGATACTTATAAAGGCCTTTCGCAAGAATCTTTTTTTTAATCTAGCCGCTGTTGTAGCTGTAGAACGTAACCAAAAAATAGCTTCTTTTTCTATTTAGCTAATTTATGTTTAATACAATAAGTAATAATTAGTGTTCATAGGGCCTTGGATCATTACAATGTTGTCGATTCGAATCGTGGTCGAAGTAACGGTAATATTGCATTGATCAAGTGGTAGATATATGGTTCTAGGTTTTGCAGACCGCTAGCCAGTCTACGTAGTAACTTGTATGGCCAATTACTTGGCCCGTGCACTAGAATGAAGTGCGACGTACTGCACTCGACTTATACCCAATGCAGTAAGTCCACACAAACAATACACTGAACTTGCAGTTTAGTATAGTCAACTTTACTATAAGTGAAGTTGGCCTACTGCACTGGACATTGTACTATTCCAACAGATGTTCTTAATTCAATGTTTACTAAGTTGATCTTGAATCTAAAAGTAATGGAGAAAGCCTAGGCTGGCCAAGCTACACTTATCAAACAAATAAAGGTGGATATCACGAGCGTTGGCAAATTTAAATATGTCCTACAATGCCTCAATACCACTTGTAAAGGCTTCTTTAATTAATTGCGGTCTATATTTGCGATTATAATATCCCGTACGCTATAATTAGTTAGTATATACTTTTAAATTGACATCTTTTGCGATTAGGATAACAAAAACCTTACGATAACAAATTTTATTAATAATAAATACAAAAGGTTCTAATATTAAAAATTTAATTCAAATCCTTTAAATTAGAGGTAAAACTAACAATGATAACATGGGTAAAATTTAAACAGACGCGTTGATAGTATAAACTATCGTCGAAATAGTAATAAAATATATTATATTTATGGTAAATCCTTTTGTTAGGCAACTACCTATCCTCTAGCAAAACGCTTTAAATCGCAGGTAATATACTACACCCAATACCTTATTACTTTTGAGTAAAACTACTTGGATTGTATTGTAGATTGCAAAAAGAATAAGATTATTAAAGATAATAATATTCCAAAGTAAGTTATGTTGCATAAAGATACTGCTTCTAAAACAACTTAATAATTAGCTGACCACATCTTCCTATACCTCTTGAATGTAATGATCACACTAAATACCCGTGAGTATATAGAAGGTGTCAGAGGGTTTATATTATCAAGAAGGTAGCAAAGATGCTGAGTGAACAATATCGCAACCGTGCAAGTAATGATCAAAAGCTGTGAGGCTTTTCAGAATATACTGAGACTGAATACTTAGATTGACAACTGAAGAGCTATGAAGGAAATACTATCTATGTGGTGCTGACCGTGTCCTTATATCCTTAATCTTTCATACGACTTCAGTGTTGGATCATGTTGAATCGAAACATGATCCCAATGATCCTTGATCTGTTGGATCGAAACATGATCTCAATGATCCTTAGTGCGTAACTCTAGCCCTAAGGTTGCTGACATAAGAGATATCCCCATCTGATGTGTTGGACATTAGATTCTTAGTAGCTTAGCCCCATACTGGCCTGTTTTCTGACCCTCCAGTTTTCTTGGGTCAAAACATTGAATAACAAAAACCCCTATATTTACCCTTAAATACTTTTAATCTTCGAAATCATCATACGGACCATAAGTTTCAAATCTTAATACCAAATAAAGGGAAAATAAGGTATTTAATAGTAGGCTATTCGCAATATTCGGCACCAGGACGGGAAAGCACTATTACAACAAAAATAAATCGTCAAAATGATAATGAAACTAAAGTTAGTTTTGGCCCAAGAGAACAACTATCGTTACTAAAATAGACGACTATATAAATAATAATTAAGCGGATAAAATTTGAAATCCTTAAATCCACTATGTTATTCCCCTTTTACTTGGAAAATATAAAAATCCTCAGCGTCAACGACGATGTTAACTCTAACGAACTGATTGGAAACGGCCAAAGATTAGCTCTTGATTAAAAGTAAAAACACTTTTAGATTAATCATGAAAAGCCAAAAATAACTATATGAAATTGAATAGAGTTTGAAATATATGGATTATACCAGTATTTCAGATACCTGGCTGTTAATAAACTAATGAAGTCCTTAAGTTTACAAGGTATGAGAATGTAGAATATTTGGCTTTAAATTTTCTATGAAACTTATATCTACAATCATTTGAATTTACATTCAAAAACGATAAAAACTTTAACTATTAAATTTAAGTTGACGTGGTTTACTTGGATAATAAGCCTGTTTTTCAAGTTATAAACTCGAGAACCTCCTTTTACAACGTCAATTTCCCTAAGTCGCTATCAGCGAAAGATATCTAGGAAAAGTTAAGAATATTGTGGATTAACATATACCTAGGCCTACTAAAAGTCTTTATTCACGATTACAATATCAATTCTACAGCGTTTAAATTCCAAGTAAATATCAAGATAATGGGGTTTCAATGCAAAAAGGTACTTATTCAAGCTTATTAGAGTATTGGAAAGATCGAAAACATACACACCATACTTCAAAAGGCTTATAAAATCTTCATGTTAAAAATATAAAGCTTCACAGATTGGAAGACACGTATTTATATGGCAATAAAAGGCTTAAAATATATTGTGGGATTTAACCACTTAATATGGAAGTTACTAGGTTTTAAATGTTATAACTCAAGGACCAACTATAGGTCATGGAATAGGCTAGCGGTCTGCTGCGCTATCAGATGCCTGATGTCCAACATATCAAGCCAGGGATCTCTCTTATGTAAGCACCCAGGGTTAGGGTTTGGACCAACAGGACCGCTTGCGGTTCAGTCGACAATGTTGGGATCGAAAGAAACAACATCGACTTCAGCGGTCCAGTACTAAAGACGGTATGAAGGCACGGGTATATAAGAACACAATAATCACCACATAGATAGTATTTCCTTCATATCTCTTCAGTTGTCAATCTAAGTATTCAGTCTACAGCACGAACAAATATCTTGATATTGCACCTTTATTACCTCTGCTACCTTACTGCTACCATAAACCCCCTGACACCTTCTATTTACTCACGGGTATTTATTGTGATCATTACATCAAAGTATATCTTTGTCTAACGAATAAATCTACAATATTAGCCAATATCCATCAAAGGTTTATAACGTATAGTAACGCTTTAAACGAACTATCAAAAGAGTTTTCCAAATATTAAGTTAATGATATCTTTAATATCGTGAATGGTTTCATAATAATCGTCGTATTATTTTTGTTGTTTTCAAGTAATATCCTTGTGTAAAGAAAAGTAAGACAATAAGAAAAACGACGAACCGTTGGTAATGCCTGGTGAGTCGATATAAAGTAAGTGACTAAATTTAACTGAACTTACGTCATATTAAAATCAACCACATAAATCAAAAGCTCGACTATTTATATAAATAATATCGGATGGTTGACATTTCGAATCCATTAAATATCATTTTGAATATTTATAAAATAAACCCTCATATTTAACGATAATTTATTCAAAGTTACGATTATAGAACCCTTTCCTTTTAAGGTTATATCCGATATTTGTCTGAAACTAATCTTTATTACAGATGATACAACAAAGGGTATATACAAGGAATGTAAAGTTTAAGATATTTTTGCTATGAAAACTTGATGGTATGGTATTTATTATATATTAATCAATTCAAAGGGTTATAATAAACCGGGGCAAAACTTCCTAAAAAACCGTTAATTTACGGTAACCTTAAATAATTTCTAAAAGAAATAAGGGAACGTTTGGCTTTATAATAATCCGGTATCTCGACGTTAATATTGGGTATATTCCAAACACTTTATATCGAACGAATTACTTTTACCTCGGGAATAATATAATATTCATGAAAAAGGTACAATTATATCACTATTATAATAAAATACGATAAATAGGGTCATACACACGTTACTAGGCTTTTTTGGATAAATATTCCACCGCGAAACGACTTTTACTGAAAACCATGAATTTTTCCTATAAAATATTATTATTATCATCTTAATCATACGAACGATAACTCTGATAACTTTGAAAACACTATTACGATTAGTTTTGGACGTTAAAAAATGCCGGTGGGGGCAAGCGACACATGACAGAATAGGTATTAAACGATGTTAACAAAGGCGACTAATAACGGACGAGGCGGATATTAAGCGAAACCGATAATAACGAATAACGTTAGGCGGGGAGGGCACTAAAAAAAGCCAATTACGGTGGATAAAGCGAAAGATGGCGAGGAAAACGATTCTTTAAACGGGATATAAGAGATTATAACATATTGATTCATACCTATGTAACGTAATCGGTACGGATATAGTTATTAACCTGTTTACAGTCGGCTCTATTAAAACGGGGTTGATTAAGGTTGATATATAAAACGTAAATATATAAATGGCTTTTACGATTAAACTTTGAATATCATTCGCTATATTTTATAAGTCGTAACCTATATTAATTTTGAAAAACATAATGTACATAGATGCATTATTTTCACTATTCGGGTTAAACCTACAAACTGATATACAACGGATATAAAAATGAATCGAGGCTAAAACGTCTCGAATTAATATACAATTAACCGAAGACGTTCGATCGCGGTAAACGGGTAAAACAGTTGAGAAGAATAAGGGAGTTTTTGGAAACAACGTGCCTAAAAAAAGGGGACGGCGAAAACATATAATTAAGATTAAAACAATTTATATTACCGGAATGATAGAGACTCTTTGAATTGAAGGCATATCATAAAGCTGAATAAATAAATTAATGAACTCGAAAAAAGCAAAAGGAAACAGGGGCTTATAATTCACAACATTACCTCAACGTTCACGGGTAAAACACATGATATAATTACCATTTCTCAAAGCCGCGACAGTTTTCTGTAATAATACATGTAGACTGGGCAAATATATAAAAATTTTATGTTTTAAATATAGAAAAAAAAAGGGGTTGATGTATGGTCAGGTTTTTTTATATAATTAAATGTTGAAATTCACTTTGATATATACCCTTCGGTAAACGCGACACCTTTAGGTACGGTAAACGCGAACATAAGCTATAGGTATTTTAAAATTTAAAAGGCGATTATAACAAAACATATAGATATCTCCAACTTATAACGGGAAAATTTTACTTTAATCATTATTATCGCCTAATGTGAAGAGGTTGTTCATAAGGCGAAAGAGTTACAAAATATAATTAATGATAAAGGCATTGGAATGAAAAAAAGTGATATAGTTATGAGAAAGTTGATCGTCGTTACTAGGTACGTTAATAGTAATATAATCTAGGTTTAATCTGTTATAAATGTAGACTTTATTAATAGGGAGACGTTTTTGAAAAACGAAACGGTAAAAGGTAAATAAAGGCTACAATATGTATTAGAAAACGTAATAACCATTAAAGCTATTATAGAAGGCGCGATAAGGATAGGTAGTAAAAGAAAGATTAGCGAAGTAGGATAAAAAGGAAGGGAGGTTTTGTAAATTATAATAGGGACCGTATTTATAAGCGCAGGAAAACCGGAATCGTCAAGGGTTATACATTATACGAAGTGTTAGGAAACGCGTTATACGGCATATACAACATGAAATTAACAATACTTACGCGTTATACGGTGTATTAGTGGGCGCGTTATACGATGTAAGTGGCCTGAAATCAAAACGGCTTATACTTTTTACAATACGTTAAGAAGAACGTTATACGGCCCGTACTCGACTTGCGCCCAACTCGTGTACTAAACGGATACGGCCTATACTTAACGTTTGAATAGCGGGATATTATAGCCTTTACGGTTTTTTTTATGAAAGAGGGGGTATATTATAAACTTAGACCACTGGTTATTAAGACTATAGGTAACGTAAATATACACGTAACGAAATATATTGTACTTGACTCGGGCGCAGGCCAGATGCGGTCCGTAGGTATTATGCACGAGAGCACGTAAAGAGCTGTGCACGAACGATGCCAATAAGTCCTGTACAAAGAACCACTGTAGCCTCTTCTACTCTCTCTTCCGTATCTAAATAGTAAATTCTATTTGATACCTACTTGACTTACTATCGTAGGTCGGACCATAATAATTTCTATGACTTATAGTACCTTACTTCACCTAACTATTGAAACCTTTATAAAAACTAAAAACGCTTTTACTAACTATAGGTCGTAAAGTTAACCGAGTAGAGAATAATAATCGTGAGAAGAAAATACATTACATTCAAATTACAAAAATTTCACCTATAAACTAAGAAAATGAGTCATTCGCCGCTTCATAGGAGTATCTATACAATAAGTTATGTTTGTACCATTTCAACCCTCTTCGGTTACCACTTTATAAGTTAACGGCATTTTTTTTTTAAAAAAAAGATTTCAACGTTATATTACTTTGATCAAAGTTTAATCATATATAATAACAAGAAAATACTATACTCGCTATTGCTATTTCACTTGTTATATTTTGAATAAATTTCTTATAAAGGCAAAATCAAACTACAAACTATTAACATATAAGATGACATGCATTATTCAGAAATACGAACGCTATAAGACTAAATCAATTAGTAATTGAAATCTTATTGTTATTTTGACAGATTACGAATTTAGTATGGAAATTATCAATAGAACTTCTCTTAACACAACTTTTACGGATAAAGTAAATAAACGCTTTATTAATAAAGTAATTCATCTGAATGTATACAACTTAAATATTATATATCTTTTAAAACGGATTAATTTAGTTCTCAATACGTTTTTATACCTTTTAATAGCTGTTAATATAAAAACCAAAGCTTTCAATAAGGTGCCTATATTCGACCAGATTATCGATAATTTCTCCATAGTACCTAAGAAAGTAAATATAACTGTGGATGTTATTATATATCACTATAGTTAGTATATGTAGGGACTACTTTATAAGCTCTCACCTGAGGCGTGCACTCTCTGGACCCTTCTTCCTGACCGACTTATCCTATTTATTTTTTACTACAATACTAATCTTTCTAATTATTCTTCGTTTATATTCACGTGAATAAGCGACCTTACCGACAGTAGTTCTATTAATTACCGAAGCTATATTACCTAATGACCTGCGCCTTAGGCTCTCGACGTTATATAATAAAAAAGCAACCCTAACCCTAAAAAAGCAACGTTATATAATAAAAAAGCAATTTGGCAAGCAATTATAGTTGACTTTACAAATAGTGAAAATAAAAAGAATAAGAATATGGTGAATGGTATTAGGACTGACTATTCTTTTCGCTTGTTAGACTATCTGATTTACAATAGAGATAAGGCAGGACGCGAACAATTAGTAATTTTCAGCCGTCTTGTTGAAGAAATACTTCAAAACACTTATGATAATAAATATCATTTTAGGCTAAAGCGTATAATAATTATCTTAAACGAATTGTATTCTCGCTTGAAGAGAATAATAGTGAAAGAATACTATCGTTATAATTTTAATTATATTTAATTGCGGAATGATAATGAAGTACTAATAGGTAATCTTTGCTCAAATCAAACTTTTAAAAACCCTATCTATACTTTATATATATACTTTGTTACTTTTTTTTTCAAACGTATTATTAACCGCCACATCGTGGGCGTTTCTTGGCTATAACAAGTTCATTATAATTATACCTGTTATTTACAAAACTTCTAAGCGTATTCTTTCCCCTTAAGGTTATACCACATATATAGCTATATACTAGGCCGCCTTTTTATATCGTTATTTGTTACTTTTGAATTAGTTATATCTGAAACAAATTATTTCGAATCGTGATGCCAAGTTTTTATTTTTATTTTAATAACCTTTTTCAAAAGGTTTTGATACAAAGTTAACGATAATAACGATATATTATACCTAGGTAAACAGATAGATTGAAAAGAAAAACCAGGTAACTAAATTTACCCTTCGATATTACATCGCCGAGTATCCTAAATAATCGTGAATGAAATATATTCACAATTTTTAATAAAATATTAATAATACTCATTTTCGGGTTATAAACGTTAGCCATTACGAATTCCTATTAGAATTTAAGTTACGTATCTTGGTGGATTGCATAAGTACTATCTTACTCCAATAATAAGCGGAAATCCGCTTTATAAAGAAGAATTTACGAAAAGATACCTAACTTACTATAGATATAGTTGTTGCCGAGGCTAAGCGTCATTACGATAAGAATTATCGTTAAATAGAATTTAATGTTGAAAATAGTATATAACTATATATTGAAAAAGCTTACAAACTTTTTTATCTCTAAAGAAAGCTAATACCGCCAAGGTTGGGTTTCTATACGATGGTAAAGCGTATATGAGACTTAATATATATGTTTAAGTTTTTTTTTTAGCCGCTTACGAGTTTATTTTACCGTTAGCATTTTATATTTTATACCTTGTGACATGCTCGAAAATAACATTTTAGCATATATACCTCCTTTACTTGAAGTAGTTCGGTATAAAACTATTTAAAAGAGGATAAATAGAAAATCGAAAAAATCGTGGATAAACGTTTGAATAAACGTCGTCGTATAGGTTACCAAATTCAATATTTGGTTTATTAAAAGGGCTACACTTTCAAAGACGATAAATGTAAAGCTGTAAAAGATATGGAACATTGCAAAGAGATTATTAAGGCATATGAAAAAGATGTTCGCGAGAAGATTACCTCATGAAAAGGCTATCTCGTAAGATTGTCTTACGAGAATTGCGTAACATGAAAATCTTCTCGTTTCTCGCTTCTCGCGTTTCACGTCTCACGTCTTACGTCTTACGTCTCGCGTTTCGCTTCTCGTGTCTCACGTCTCACGTCTCGCATCTCGCATCTCGCCTTCTATCATATATGTTACGCAATAAAGACATTTCCTTTTTTTTGGTTCCGGGGACTTATTGTACAGTTGCATAGGGGGTAAATACATGTAAAAGAAAGAAAGGCACGCCTGTGCCCGTGTGTGCCACCTGTTTATATGCTTAGCTCCGCTGAGCTTCGCTTCTAGTTAGTTTCTTCCTATTCCATCGTCAGAATACTACACTGTTTCAACATTACGTTGCCGCCCTACACGCGTACCAAAAGGTACTTTGACAAACTGGAGAACTATTGAGGGATTAGAATTAAAACCAGTGACTTGATGAGTTGATACGGTTGAATTTAAGCTATATATAAGTTTACCATGAAAAACTTATGTACTGGAGGTGATAAAGTCGAGACTTGGAACAGTAGGCGAAGGGAGGTAATTAAAGTTATTTTGGGTATGGAATATACTGGAATGGACAGGGGTCTGGCCGACGGACGAGGAGAGACTTCAGTAACTACCGCAAACAAGTGGTCGACTACACTAGCGCGCGTATATAAAACAAAAATCTATTAGTATTGAAACAGTAGTTGATTGTAGTATAGTCTATCAACTGTACTGTCAAGTAAGCTGATTATACTGACTGAAAGTTAACTATATCGTTTGTAAGTTGACTGTATTAATCCTAAACCAAGTATAGTATGTGTCTATTTCAAACTAGGGTACGGGCCAAGCAATTAGCCATACAAATTAGTGTGTAGACCGGCTAGCGGTCTATCAAACCTAGAATAATACATCCACCATTTGACCACGCAATACTACTATTACTTCAACCGATTCGAATCAACAACGTTGCAACGTCTAAAAGCCTATCATTCGCAAGGCTTATAAACATGAATGAATATTTTTTTGGTGTTTTTAATAGCGATACCGTCGCCACTTATAAACTGCCGCAAACAACTTCACATTTTATAAGCTCTCCCTACTTGTTGCCGCAAACAACTGCACAGCGTATAGGGGCACTTCGTAAGAATCTTTCCATTAACTTACCTAAACAAAGCGTAACAACCAAAAAGTAGCTTCTTCTTTTACTTAGCTTATCTGTGTTTAACCTAATAAGCACTGATTAATATTGGTAGGCGTTTATCGTTACAACGTAGTCGATTCGAATCTCTAGTCGAAGTAACTGGTGTATTGCATTGAAATTGGTAATGTATTTTACTTTAAGTTTTGCAGACCGCTAGCCGGTCTGCATACTAATTTGTGTGGCCAATTGCTTGGCCCATGTCATAATTTGAATTGGGCACCTACTGACTGCACTTGAGTTGCAATCAATACAGTCAATCCCACCAACAATACAGTCAACTTGCAGTCAGTACAATCAACTTACATTCAGTATAGTTGACTTGACTTTACTGCAATTGACTGCTGTTCGAACAGTTTTTTTATTTGCCTTTTGTTGATTTTTTTGGTTGAATGGCTAATTTTAATTGGTATTATTTTTTACGGGTTAACATTGATTGGTATGATTGTTTTATAGATTGATTTTAATTGATGTTATGGTTTTGGTTTGCGGTTCAAGGGAGAATGATTTTTTATTTTTTTAATATGTATGTATTGATATTGTTTCATAGGTAAAAAGGTAGGGTCTAGTTAACTGTTCCTATAGTCGAGAGAATCATCATTACTTCACTCCATGCTACCATGTTATTACTTCAATCAAGATTCGAATCAGCGACTGTAGCGCTACTTGAAGACTCATAAACACTTTTGCTACGACGTTCCTTTTTTATTTCATAAAGAGAAAAAAAAAAAAAAAAATGGCGTTTCGTGGGAAAAAAAATTGTTAGAGAAGGAGGGAATGGTTTCTCTTTCTCAAAATAATAATAAATAAAAACCCTTTTTTTTAAAAAAGTATGAAATTTTTACAATTTGTAATATGTTATACAAAAGATAATTGAATATTGAAGTTTAACAGTTGTCATTGTTCGCACGAATCAAAACACATACGATGAATTTTTGACCGTAGGAATAGAAATGTAATTCTGTAAAACTTACAGCTTTACAAATCCGTCTCCGCATCTTTGAGGTTTGTCCCTACAAGTTTATACCCGTATCCCAGGGTGATGAGCAATAACCGCCGACCTGTAATATAATATATCCCTCCATATATAGAACGTCTTGAAACTATACGCTCCTGACAGGTTGGCTCCTTCTAGTCGCAGCGAGACATCATGTTGAAACAGCCCAACGGTCGTAGTTTAGGCGTTTGCCCGGTTTCGCCACGGCGCCCTGTTTCAGGACCGGGTTGATGGGGCTGGCCGGGGCGGCTGAGGCGCGCTGCGCCGGTTCGGGCAGGCCGTTGGAGGACACGCCCCGTCGTGTGTAAAGCTGGGGCCTTCCGAGCGGAGGGCATCGGCGGGGAGTATATGGCAAGTGAAGAGGTGGGACGCGTGTAGTGGCGGGGGGTGTCACTCGGCGATTGTGAGAAAAGGAAGGGGTGTCCGAGAATTCTGTCTAAATAAGCAGATAGAGGAGGCAAAGAAGGTCGATGGGTCAAGGTGATAACGTATGGGGTTACCCCATCAAAATATGTACTGTATCTGGATGTCAACCGCGGCACAGTCCCTACTGGTGTTGGCTCTCGACGCCGCGTTGAGTTGCGCGCCGAGGCTATGAACATCATCTGGAAGACGGACATGGCCGAGATCCAGACCATCCATAGGGTCAACGCCATTGCCATGGACCGCATGAACGCCACCTTCGCGGCCCTGCGCAAGATATCCGCGGAGATCAACGCCGCCGAGGATATCCTCCAGGCCCGTGAGCACGCCCTGAAGACGGGCATTGATGGGTACAAGCCAAAGAAGGATCCCATCAACACATACCCTCGTCACCTGTAAGGCTTCCGTGTAGGATCTGGCATAATAAGCACGGAAGCCGATGTATGATTGTGGTTATCAACATACTCCACAACCCCACAATCACGCACGAATCCCAGACGATGGTAAACACCATGGTGCCGCGGTCAGGTGTGAACACACAAGTATTTATGGTACAATTTATAACGTACATACAAGTTGACTTCATCATATCGATCAACAGGGTGGCCCCGTACTTCTGTGCCAAATCTGCAAAATACTACAAGGGGTATTCGCCCGTCTCTCCCAGGCGGCACCCACAGCGCTCCCAACGGCCAAGTCCTGCTCACATGTCGAAGCCTGCCCGCACAACCAAGTACACGAATTGGGGACCAAGTGGGAGTATCTGGGCCAGTGAATGCCCGCATCGTCTTCGGAATCGTCGAGGATCTTGTCCCAGCGGCCCGCCTGAAGCGGCGGCGGCGGCCCCTCGAACCAAGACGTAATGTGACCATTTTTCCTAGCTGCCCCCCCCCCTACTCTCTTCTTCGCTCCTTTGTTCCTGGATTTCTTGCCCGTGTTCCTGGGTTTCTTGCCCTTGTTCCTGGATTTCTTGCCCTTGTTCCTCTTCCTCCTTCTTTCGTTCTTCTCGCTCTCGTTGCTCCTGCTCTCGTTCTTCTCGCTCTCGTTGCTCCCGCTCTCGTTGCGCCTGCTCTCGTTCTTCACGCTCTAGTCGCTCCGCCTCCTCAGCTTCCCGCAGGAGCTGTTCTGTAAGTAGCTGGTCCGGCCGCTTTTGCCGCTGCGGCGGTGCCGGAGGTTCCGGAGCCTTCGGCCCATCGAGCGAAATCGTTATGTATTGATTTCTTATATTCGGTTTCCCCCCTACTTTTATAAGTGTGATCTTGTTCTGTGGGTCGAATTCTCTTATTGTCCGATTGAGTGAGCGTCCAAGAGTTGATTCAAAGATTTTCGTCATGCATTTTCGAGTTTTCTGTTCGTGCAGTAGCGCATTCTTCTTCCTCAGTGCCGCTCTTGCGGGATCCGAATCGATGGGAATGGGTTTGGAATCGGCGGGATAGAGCTCGACAAAAAAGACCAGTTCCCGCTTTGGTACTTGGAGTGTGACGCGGCAGTAGTCGATGGCTTTTACAAGGCTAATATACTTATCAAAGGCCCACACTGTTATAGACTCCAGCGGGGTGGAACCAAGCCCGATTGCCTTCCAAGCCCCTTTCAGGATCTGTGGCAAGTGAAGCCGCTGGGGCGTCAAATCCAGCCGATTTCTGACGTCGACAAGGATTATACTGCCCCAATGTGGTTTGATTTGGAATTTGTCGACAGGAGCCTGATCCGGCTTTGGTCGCGGGGGTTTTTTGGGGTTGATTTTTGATTTCCCTTTTACGAAACCAATGAATCCTGGGTTCAATTCTTCCGGCGTGGCTAGGTAGCCTGTGGTGTTGAGCTTGACGTTGAATGTCTCATGCCCCTTTCCCTTTTCAACGATCAAGCTATAATTTTGATGTCCCAGGAAGTGTTCAATAGGTTTTTTCGGCAGTGCCGCCTCCTCAACTTCGGGGATGCTGTCCATAGGTCGGTATGGACCTTTCCCCGTAAATGTTAAACCATCCAAAGGCGAGGCAGTGTCGGTATGGGCGGCGTTGGCGATGGAGATAAAGCTGAGTATGACTAGAAAAACGAAGGATTTTGGAGACATGTTGTAAGTCAAAGCTTTGTGTTCCAAGACCATCATCAAGTAGTAGGATAATGAGAAGAAAAGGCTGGGATGGCCACGAAAATGGAAGACAACGTGTATGACGGGGGAGAATGGCCTTAAAAGAAAGTGTGCGAGAAAGGAAACAATACTGTGGAGTTTATTTTTGAAAGTGGGATCACGTTATGATGCTTTGTGAAACGAAAATTAAAATAGAGCATTGCGTCCCCGAAATTAACTTTACTTTGCCGTAATCACGTTGGTGGTCGGAGACTTTCAATGAAGATAATTAAATTAAGGGATAGCATGGGAAATAGCATATGCAACCTGCCTTGTTATTGCGGCACTTCGTACATAGTATGGTGTACCTGGCGGTATGCAATAAGTATAGTGGTTTGGTTGGTAGGTAAACAAGTAGGCCTTGTGCCCTACTGCACCTTCCAACAGATATTATATGAATGAACTTTGTTGATAAGTTATAAGGTGGTTCATCGACAGTATATGTATACATGATGTAGACGTGTTGATGCTGTTGAATCAAAGTACAACACTGGCTAATAATAGATTTTTTTGCACAGCGGATATCCTTCCAAGTTGCCATTTACAATGTGTTACGTTGGTACTCGCCGTGTAAACATGGCACAGTGACGAAGGAGGCTATGCCAGCGACGTTTACGTTGAAACAGGAGCCTTGATACGTTGGAAACTGTCTGAAATCAATGTGCTGCACAAAGATCAAGGAGAACACTGTCGATTTCACTGAAATGGGCGTCAGCCACAAATCATGAAGGGGTTTATTTGTGTTAGATCCATGGCCTTAGCCTGTCATGGAATCTGCTAGTAACGTCATATCAAGCCGATGTATACCTTTTTATCAAGTTCATCTTTATGCAATACACCCCCTACTCGTAATAAGCCTAACTGGGATAACGAACGTTTTCATTTGAGAATGGAGCAAGAGAAGCCAAGATGAAAACCTAGCAAGAAAAGCCCGTTGAAATGTGGTGAATCATCCACGAGTCAGAAAGGTCCTCCAAGTGCAATCTTCAGTTGCACCCCCGGCGAAGTCAATGCTGCCGTTGCAAACGACTGCACACGCACAGGTCGTATCTACAAGAAGAATGAAGAATCTGGCGTACGCCGGCAACATGAGCGAGTCCAATAAACCAGCTTGTCGTAAAACCGACCTGTTGTGACGCCGTCCGCCCTGCCTTTGTGTGCCCGGCTGCCAAAGCCTTGCCACTGTAACACTGCCACTGCGATACTTGTGTCCTGTGCAGGCCTGTAGACTTGGAAGTTGTTTGTGCAGTTTTCGGCCTCGAGGTTGGCCTCGGCGGCGAGTAACGAGAGGGTCTTCGGACGCTGTATTTTCCTGTGCTTGTGTTTTGCCACCGCATCAGTCGTGATGTTGCCAGAATGCTCGGTTTTCTCGAGCAAACGGATACTTGCGTGATCTTTCGTCAGTCCTTTTCCCATGGCGGCGTGCTGCACCGTAGGTGCTGTACCTCACGCACTTGTAAAACAAACCCACTAATACACTATAGAACGGCACACAAATCCCCGACAGCCCCACACAAACGAATCTCATTACCACCGCCAGCACAGTGAATTTTATCGAGTAATAACAAAAAAATGCCTTCATATGATCTACTTGGTTTCACGATGAACCGTTCTTTATGGAACAACAAACACATAACCGAAGTCGTGTAAATCGGTGACGACGGTAGGATAACTTTGACCTTAATTAAACATATAGCTCCGATTAGTGTATAGTCGCCCCGTTATCTTTAAAAACTATTAGGGATGGGGATGCGACTCCAACAAGAATATCTATCGCTGGTTGCTACTATTAGCACGTCTAGGTGCCGCTACGCGGCTTCGAAGACGTTAACTGAATCAATCAAGCAAGCAACACCATGATAACATACGTAACTGCTATTGGAGAAAACCGTAAAAATGAAAAGATAAGATTGCCACGTGAACTTACATTTCTTATCCTCGTGGCGACTTCACAGTTGCCCGGCACACCGGAGGATAACGGAGGTTGAATTGCAAAATATAGGTTAATTTGCAAGAGTTCCGGGGCATCCGAAATTAGTATTGGCCACCGGCAAAACAGAGTGCCGTGTTTGGCGCTCCCTGCTCGGCGCTCCCCGTCGTACACGAGTCACATTGCGCACCGCGCGCCGCCAACGCCACCGCCAACACATCCATCGCTAACAAAGTTTAACTTCCCAGGCAACAAACATCTTCACTTCACGCGACAACCTCATTTTACAACGTCAAATGACTACCACACCGAAGGCCCGATTAACCCAAACGCCTACGCTGGAAACACAACCACCCCGAACGCCTAAACCGGAGGTCTCTGTCAAGATCTGTACCAACACAACCCGCGATCGGATCGCGACGTTCCGTACATTTGAAAATTCTAAAAAAGTTAAAACCGCACGAACTAAAAAAAAGTCAACTAAAAAAAAACAAATGATTTGGGATTATGACACAATACGATTCATTATATCGGTTTAACTTTTTCAATATGAGGGTTGAAAACGTGTTTTTTATTACATATAGATAGATGAAATTAATTGATATTACAAAAATATGCAGGAATATTATATAGTATAAAAAACTTGCACATAAAATTGAAATTCAAATAATGAACTTATTAAATTTATTAGTATTATACACCATGTTATTAAATATAGAATCCATGATTTAAATCGTGTTTTTTAATATTTCGATTTATTAAGGGAATAAATTCACATATATCAACCTGACTGCTTTGGCCCGTAATAGCTGGATATGCGGTACACAACACGGCTGGGCGCGCGGCGCATACCGTAACTCGTGCGCGATATGTACTTAACAGGGAGCGCTAAGCAGGGAGCGCCAAATACCGTACTCTGCAAAACAACAGGTAAGTTAGAATATTAGTATAATCTTAGACTGGGCCACGTGTGAAAAAACAGGTCAGTTGGGATATTAGTATTATCTTGCCACGTGGATACGTGATTCTTGTCAAGCACTCACTTGATTCGCTTGAATTATTCCAACGTTTCTGTCACAGGCTGGTGCCTGGGCTAGTGGTCACCAGGGATCTCGCCCTGGCGGTTGCCATGCTTCTACGATGCTCTGGAGCCGCTTCTGAGCATGCCCTTACACCTGTCACGTGACCGGACCACCCCTTTTCGCTAGCTCCACAGCAGCTCCTTAGCAGGGGTTTCTGCCTCCTTTTCCTTCATCGAGGATTATAGACAGTATTCGATCGCCTTAAGCGACAGCTCTGGCTTAGTCCCTTTACAGTTTCCAACGCTTTCAACGGGTGTGCACTGTTTTTCTACCCCATGCGCCAATAAACACTCGATTTGACAACATTTCGAACTGCTTGAAACTTGCATAAAAATTGACACATTTTTGACTGCATGGAATACACCAAAAATGTGGGTTATATTGTTTGATGTAATTTCTTTGTCTGCAATTTTTATGCGTATCTCGCTTAGGAACCGCATGCAACGCCCAAATTTAATTGCTAGGCTTATTGACTAGAGCAACATACCGGCTACGATTAATGGAGTAAACAAGAAGTAAATGGAAAGAATTGGCGATGTAGATCGGAGTTATTGTACCGTAGTTGTTACTGTGTCAGTACAATTAAACATTTGTATAATTACGGCATACAAATAGGATTTTCGTATTTTGCATTGCAAATTCCGGGTGCTCCTTAACAATCCCTCCACCACACCATGTTTGAACGATAGGGATGCGGCTTTTCGTCTGATAGGGCTGGTCCCTGGTGAATATATTACACGGGGGACAAAAAAAAAGAACAAAAAAAAAAGAGGGAAGATGTACCGAATCTCCGTTGTGGTTTCCGTCTCTCCCCTGTGCATTCTACTTTTTTTGATTTCTGTGTCTTGTCGAACTCAGTCCTCCACAATGTTGCCTGTGAACTGTCAGTTGATGTATGGCTTTGGATCCAAGCTGGCTTCTGGCTGGGTGATCCGGGATGCGGCGGATTCAAGATGCACTAGAGCCAACCGCAGTACTGAACACAGCTGCAATCTTCATACAATGTGGTGATGGAAGGGACGGCCGGCGGATACCGGGTATATAATGTGTTTTCCTCGGCCTCGGGAAGTGTGTTTAGTCCTGTTAACAATATGATCATTTTGGGTAGCAACCTGCCACAGGCTGGTGCCTGGGCTAGTAGTCACCAGTGATCTAGCCCTGGCGGTTGCCATGCTCCCACGATGCTCTGGAGCCGCTCCGGAGCATGCCCTCACACCTGTCACGTGACCGGGCCACCCCTTTTCTCTAGCTCCATAGCAGCTCCTTGGCAGGGGTTTCTCCCTCCTTCTTCGTCGATGATTATAGACAGTATTCGACCGCCTTAAGCGACAGCTCTGGCCTAGTCTCTTCACAAAACCTTAGCCTTGTTAGAAAAAGTAACCAGTAGACTCTCGCTTTAGTGTGTTAGATATTTCTTTGAGAACGGCTATGAGCACAGGTAAAAGTAGTTTCGGTACACTTTTTTTTGGATTCGGTACTTTTGGGTACTATCATAAGTTATATCCCTGTAAGATAGTAGGGTTTGGTGGGGTTCAGCGGGCGGCCTACCAGGCCACCCCTATCAAAATTTTCACTCCCCAAATGATATATATAATAAGCCTTTTATTGATATTTAATTTCACTCCAACAAACTGACACAACATATAATATGCTCATATTTTAATGAGTTGTTTTTTACTATTCTATGTAAATTGATATCAATTAACACCCTTTTAAATTACTTCACTATTCACGGAATACTAAAATATTAGTACCATCGTTGATAATAGTTAAATAAAAAATTCGAAATTCAATTCACCGCAATGATTCTTTTTTTAAGTATAGCTCCTGTAGCTTTTCCTAGTAGTATATACAATTGCCGATTATATATACAGTTGTCCATTAAGTATATACACATGTGTACGATTCCATTTGTAGTTGTTACCTGGTTGTATAGTTGCATCTAAAATATGATTAGATGTATGGTTACGCGGTAAATGTATAGTTGTACAGCGCGATTTCATATTTAGTCGGCGACTATATGCTTAGTTAGCGACTGTACACCTAGTTCTCGATTGTAAATATAGTCGTATATTCGACTATACAACTAGTTCTGTTTGAGGCGCTCCCGTCGCCCTCTTTGGCAGTAAGAAGCGCGGTTATTCCTTTAGAAACAAGGATAAGAATACTGAAGTAGAAAGGCAAAAAAGAAGGGAATTGAGATATGAAGTCACTGCGTTGTAGTACCGTTATAAAAGATTTGGTTCCCTATATTAGTAAGCACGGTAAAATTATACAAACATGCTTGAATTATATAAGAAAATACGTTAAGTCTATAATATTAATTATAAGCGATATAGGTTTTCAACATCTCAAATTATTTTTATATATTCAACGCTTATTACAATAGAATTGATATTGTTGGTAGGCCTTGAGCGTTGCAACGTTGTCGATTCGATTGGTCATATGGTAGATGTATTGTTTTAGGTTTGGCAGACCGCTAGCCGGTTTGCACTGTAATTTATATGGCTAATTGCTTGGCCCATGCCTTAGAGTGAAGTGTAGCGTACTGCACTCGACTTACACCCAATGCGGTAAGTCCGCATAAAGCAATACACTCAACTTGCAGTACAGTTAACTTTACTATAAGTAAAGTTAACCTACTACATTGCATGTAATACTATTTCAACACTGGCAGCTTTTTAGTTTGTGCGTGCACGCCAGTGTGGCTAACTAATCTTTTCCGGTTGCCACTAAATTGCCTTCTCGTCAACTGGCTAGACCCCTGTTTAGTTCAGTTGACTTTTATACTAAATTGCACCCGATTGCATGTAAATTGACCCCATTTAGCCTTAATTACGCCGTTGTCCCCGAGGTCTAAGTTTATTAACTCCTATAAAAAGTTTTTTCGCTATAGCCTTTCGTAAACTCAACTATGGCACTTAAACAGATTACCATTATTAATTTCCTGGCAGTCTTTCAATCTGCTAGCATATCCCTGTCCGCCGTCACGTAACTTAGGCTTTCCGGGCGGCCTATTCATGTAGCCCTCGATACGTATAGTTAGCCTATTGCTATCCATAAACCTTTCCAAGGCTTTGTTTAGCAATGCTTTCGTCATAGTATTAGTAGGGTTGTTTTTGCTATCTATTTATCAGAACTTCTCAATCTCCCTCCCTTCGTAGGCTTTACAAAGTGTTATTACGTCGATTATCAAACGTTTTTTACTGGTAGTTTCGAGTCTTAAAAGGTATTCAAAAAGGCTCTTTAAATCAATACAAATTACCACCGGGATAGAAGGAATCCGTAGCTGCCTGGTAATGTGGTGAAGGTTTTTTTTACAATGTTATACTTACATTAAAGCTTGCTATTATGCTATAAACTTCCGATGTTAATATGCTTCATGTAATCTTTTTACATTTAACGGAGGACTAGTGAATTAAGGTGCTAATAATGCTAAATTAATCTTTCCGCCTATTTTTGTTGATAAGAGTTATTAAAAAGCCGATTTATAAAGATAAGTCAGTGTTATTTACAAACGACCCGTTCATAAAAATTATTAATTTAGCTTTTAAAATATTGATTAATACTATATTAATTCCGTGGTCTAGGTTTTATATTTTTCACTTTAACCTTTTATTTGATCAACTAATGTTTTTATCCGTTGGTATTTGTATTTATTCCGTAATAAAAAAAGCGTAAAAAGCTTCCAGTTGACATAGGGTAGTAATATAGTTACCTCGTATAAATTATTTGAAGTATCGTTAAGCTCTGGCTTTTTTAGTTTTGTCGATTGTAATAAGAATAACGCTTTAGCCCTTTTGACGAAAGTTTAGACCGGTATTAATACCAAGTATATGGATTAATAATTTATTAAAGTTAAGTTGGTTGTTTTCCGTTAACGTTGTTACCGGCTTATAATTTGAAAAGTCATAGTCCTTGATCGTTTTCTGTTTTAATACCATAAAATTAACCATCTTGAAGAAAAAGATATCATTTGTTTACATACCCACTATACCGAAGTTCTTTTTTACGTTACTAATAAATATAAATCTTATATTAAAGACTTTATGTTTAAATGTGATTTCAAATACGACTAATAAGTTAGGAACCATTAGACACCTACTGTAGCTAATTTATATAGTAGTTTAACATACTGCATTACCGTTTGTAAAAGGTAAATAACACCTAGCATTTATAGTAGTTTTAATAATATAATTCTTTATAAGTCCGTTACTAACTATGTATAAGCTTACGTAATGTCACGGCTATTAAATGTAAACTTGCCTCTAAACCTAGTTAGTAAACTTGTTACTAAGGTAACTATTAAGCGTTGACTAATTTTTTAAATCGTTAATAATTACGTAAAGATCCAGTCCTTGATTTTATCGTCATATCCTTAAGCGATTAGTCGTGACTTTTCGTAAAGCCGTCTCGTAATTTTACCCTTAGCCTTGTAAATAATCCTTGAATTAAAAATTGTAACATTTAGATCATCAAAGTTAAAATCGGTTTTCGACACAAATTGTACAATACTTCGAATTAGTAGGCCTTCAATCTCGACCCCATCGCTTTTTTTAAAAAGTTTACCGAACGTTTTAATAATCCCTTATACCCTAAGCTTTACTATTAAATCTTCGTTATTCTTCTCTTTCCTATTTATTTAAGTATTATTGTAAATACAGCCCGATGTATATTACTCCTCTTTAATGTTTTCCTTCTTTTTCGAAAGTCGCTTATGTCGGCGGCTTTTATCGGCTTATTAACAACGGGTAAAGAAGGTTTGTATTAGTTTGATCTCTTCATTTAAAAGGCTTTAGGGTCTTTATCCTTAATATCTCCAATGTAAAGCTTAACTTAAGTGGTTTGAAAGGATACAAGGCCGTTAGAAATTTTAATAATTACTTTAAAATTTGTAATACTTAATATTTTATATAGCTCTTTCCATTTGCCTAACTTCTGTTATAAGAGGACTTGACTTTGTAACGACAAAGTAAACACGTCGATAGTTAAGGGACTGTTTCTAATATTAAAGTCGTTATTAATCTGACGGTGTGCTGATTCCCTTCATAGTTCCTTTAAAGCTTTAATATAGGCTATATAACGTTTTTAAGTACTTATTAAAAGCGGAGATTCACTCGTAAGGCATAGGTATGCTTTAAAGACTAAAAGCGTTAACACTAAGTTGTCAGGGCCCATGGTATCATTAAGCCCCTTTACTGCCATTTATAAGCGTGCCTAGGTATCTATAAAGCTTTTGATTTCCAACATCAAAATATTATACATTCGGAACAGTAGAGCGTATGCCCTTTTGACCTTCCCAATACTCCAGTGGACTTTCACAAGTACCTGTTTACACTAAATACCCATTATCTTAACATCTTTTTGGAACTCTTTCGCCGTAAAGTTAGTACCAGCATCGTGAACGACAACGTCAAGTAGATCTAGGTATATGTCAATCCATAACATTTTAAACGTTTTCCACGTATCATTTATCGAAAAAAAACTTTAAGAACTTAACTCGGTAAAAGGAGATTGCGAAATTAGCGACGTGAAAAATAGGCTTGTTATCTAAGTAAAACACTTTAATAAAGATCTCGTAGTTAAAATTCTTATCGTTTTTTAGTGTAAACTTAAATCTCCAAAGTACTTAGGTATATGTTTACCAGTGGTAACAAAGCCTTTTCATGGTTTTTAAGATAAAGTATTCCACATTGTTATATCTTACGTACTTCAGGACTTTATATAATCTGTTAACAGTTGGGTAATTAGAACGCCGGTATAGTTAACATATCTCCGGCTCCGTCAAGTCTAACACTATTGTTTTCGAATCTTAAAGATAAAACTATAAGTTCTACTTCTTAAAGACGAGTAAAAACCTTTAACTATTTTTAACTAGCTCGTTTACGTTAACGTTTACGTTAACGCCGAAAGTCTTTATATCCTCTAAATAAAGTAGAAAAGGGGTAGGGTACTTAAGGATATAAAACTTAATTACTCCTATAGCAGTTTAAATTACTGTTATCCTTAATAACGATGGTTTTTCACCTAGGCTAAAGCCAACTTTAGCCTTACCCGTATCATAATCATTGATCTTAGTAGTTGCAATACTTTCTCTCCATCATGCCACGTTCTGCCAATAGCCTCCTATTAAGTACCGTATTACCCTTATGTTTGATATAATACCCTAAAACTTGTAGTTCGCGTAACGATTACGAAGGTTAGAAGTATGTAAGGAATTAGGAGTATAGTTAGGGTAAAGGTAAGAGTCTTTACCACCTAAATGGTACAAAAAGATATAGTCGGCTAATTACTGAGGTAATATACCAAAAGTAATATCTTCGTGTTACTTAATCTGTTTAGTAGCATTACCATTAATAAACTTATTCCCTTCGAAGTTTATAACCTAGTCTAAGTATTTCTATTCAAAAATAGTAAGGTTTTTGGTAGGCCTTAGATGTTGTAACGTTGTCAATTCGATTGGTCGAAGTAACAGTAGTATTACGTGGTCAGATGGTAGATGTATTGTTCTAGGTTTGGCAGACTGCTAGCCGGTCTGTACTGTAATTTGTATGGTCAATTGCTTGGCTCGTGCTCTAGAGTGAAGTGCAGCGTACTGTACTCAACTTACACTCAATGCGGTAAGTCTACACAACGCAATACAATCAACTTTCAGTTCAGTATAGTCAACTTTACTGTAAGTAAAATTAATCTACTACACTGTATGTAATACTATTCTAAGACTGACGGCTTTTTAGTTTGTACGCGTATGCTAGTGTGGCTGACCAATTTTTTCCAGTTGCCACTGAATTGTCTCCTCGTCAACTGGCCAGACCCCTATCAATTCCAGCTAACTTCCATGCTAAATTGCACTCAATTGCATGCAAATTAACTCCATTTGATCTTAATTGCTCCGTTACCCCGAGGTTCGAGTTTATTAACTCTTATAAAAAGTTTTTTCGCTATAGCCTTTTGTAACTTTAACTGTATCACTCAAACAGTTCGCCATTATCAGTCCCCTAGCAGTATTCTGATCTGCCAATAAATCTCTATTCGCCGTTACGCAGTTTTCCCAGCGGCCCGTCCATATAGCCCTCGATACGTATAATTAGCTTGTTGCTATCCATAAATCTTTCCAAGGCTTTCTTTGATATAGCCTTTGTTATGGTATTCGTAGGGTTATCTTTGTCATCAATCCATCGGAATTCCTTAATCTCCCTTCTTTTGTAGGCTTTACGGAGTGCTATCACGTCGATTATCAGGCGTTTTTCGCTGGTAATTCGAACTTCAATAGGCACTCGAAAAGACTCCTCGAGTCGATATAAATTACTACGGGGATAAAAGGAATCTTGACTTACCTGGTAATAAGATTAAGGTTTTCCCATAATGTTATACCTACATAAAAGTCCGTTATTATGCTGTAGACATTCGAAGCCAACACGTTTCGTATAATACTTTTACACTTGACAGAGATTCAGTGAATTAGGTTACCGATAATGTTAAACGAATTTTCCTGTTTATCTTCGTTGACGAGGGTTATTAAAAAACCGATTTATAAAGATAAGTCGGTGTTATTTGTAAAAGACCCGTCCGTAAAAATTATTAGCTTAGCCTTTAAAAAGTCGATTAATACTATATTAATTTCGTAGTCCAGATTTCGTATTTGTCATTCCGACATTTTGCTTAGTTGATTAGTCTTTATCCATTGATATTTGTACCCAGGCCGCGATAAATAGATTGTAAAATACTTTCGGTCAATATAAAATAGTAATATAACTACCTCGAACACGTTTTTTCAAGTACTGTTACGCTCTAGCCTCGTCAGTTTTATTAATTATAACTTAAATGACGCTCTGGCCTTTTTAACGAAATCTAAGGCTGGCTTTACCATTAAATATACGGATTACAGATTTATTAAAGTCAAATTAGGTATTTTCCGTTAACGTTATTACCAGTTTGTAATTTCAAAACTTAAAATCCTCAATCGTTTACTATTTCAATATTATAAAACCAGCCGTTCTGACGAAAAAGGTATCGTCAGTTTACATGCCTACTATGCCAAAGTTCTACTTTTACTTTATTAACAAATACGAATCGTATATTAAAAACTTTATTGTTAACCGAAATTCAAAGTGCGACTGGTAAGTTACACATCAGTAAACGCCTATTTTAATTATTTCTTATAGTAGTTTAATATATCGCATTACAGTTTCTGGTAGGTAAATAATACGGATCTCCTATAACAGCTTTAGCAATACAATCCGCTGTAAATCCGTTATTAATTATATGTAAATTTACGTAATATTACGGCTATTCAGTGTAAATTTGCCTTTAGTCCTAGCTAGTAAACTTACTTTTAAGGTAACCACTAAGCGTTAGCTAATCCTTTGAATTGTTGGCGATTATATAAGGATCCAGTTTTTGCCTTTATCGTCGTATCTTTAAAAGATTAATCGTGATTTTTTTATACGGCCGCCCCGTAGTCTTACCCTTAATTTCGTAAATAATGTTCGACCTAAAGATCGTAACATTCGAGTCTTAAAGGTAAAATTCAACTTTTGATACAAATTATACTACACCTTAGGTTAATAAATCGTCGATTTCGACCTTATCATTTTCTTCAAAAGGTTTGCTAGAAGTTTTAATAATCCCTTATACCTTAAACTTTATTATCAAATCTTCGTTATCCTTCTTTTTCCCACTTACCTAAATGATATTGTAAATGTGACCCGGTATATATTTCTCGTCTTTAACATTTTACTTTTTTTTCTTGGAGTTATCCGCGCCAACAGCGTTTCATTGGTTTGTTGATAACGGGTAAAGGAGGTTTTTGTTAGCTCGGTCGCTTGAATTAAGAGTCCTTATTGTTAGAAGCTTTAATATAAAACTTAACTTAAGTAGTTCAAAGGATATAGGACCGTTAGCAGTTTTAATAACCACGTTAAAGCTTACGATACTTAATATCTTATACGGTTCCCCCTATTTTCCCGGCTTCCGCCATACAAGAATTTTACTTTGTAATAGTAAAGTAAGTAAGTCGATCATTATAAGCTCGTTTCTAATGTTAAAAGCGTTATTAATTTGGCGGCGTGCCGATTTTTTCTGCAATTTCCTCAAGACTTTGCCGTAAGTCGCAACACGTTTCTAAGTACTTACCGAAGGCAGAAATTTATTCGTTAGGCGTAAATACGTTCCAAAAACTAAAAGCGTTAGTACTAAGCCATCAAGGCCTATAATGTAGTTTAAGCCCTTTACTTCCATTTATAGGCGTATATTTAGATTCGTAAAACGTCCAATTTCTAACGTAAGGATATTATACGTTCGGCGAAGTAGGACGTGTGCCTTTTTAACCTTTCTAATATTCTAATGGGCTTTTACGGGTACCTGTTTACACTAGATATCTATTATTTTAATATATTTTTAAAACTTCGTCGTCGTAAGGTTCATACCGACATCGTAAACAACAACGTTAGGTAAATCTAGGTATGTATTAATCCACAGCAATTTCAATGTTTCCCACGCATTTTTTGCCGAAAGGGACTTCAATAATTTAGCCTCGTAAAAAGAGGTTACAAAATTAACGACGTAAAAAATAGGCTTGTTTTTCAAGTAAAATATATTAATAAATATATTATAGTTAAAGTCCTTGTCGTCTTTTAATATAAACTTAAATTTATAGGGGTTTGAGCATGAATTTAGCAGTAGTGACAAAGCTTTTCAATGACCTCTAAAGTAAAGTATTCCACATTGTTATAGCCTACAGACTTTAGAACTTTATATAACCAGTTAATAACTAGGTGGTTCAAGTGCCGGTATAGTTAACGTATTTCCGGCTTCGTCAGATTGAATACCACTACTTCCGGATCTTAGAAATTAAACTATAAATACTTCTATTTAAAGGCGAGTGGAAAACTTTGGTTGTTTTTAAAAAGCTCGTTTGCTCCAATATTCACGTTAACGCCAAGAGTTTTTATATCCTTTAAATAGAGTAAAAAATGGGTTGGGGACTTAGGGATGTAAAACTTAATTACTTTCATAACAGTTTAAATTACCATTATCCTTAGTAACAATAGTTATTCGCCTAAGCTAAAGTTAACTTTGGCCTTGCCCGCATCATAACGATCAATTTTAGTAGTTATAATACTTTCCCTCCGCAGTACCATGTATTACGAATAACCTCCAATTAAGTACTTCACTGCCCGTGTATATGATATAATACCCTAAAACGTATAATCTGCGTAACGATCACGAAGATTGAAGGTATGTAAGGAATTAGGGGTAAAGTTAAGGTAAAGTTAAAGGTCTTTACCACCTAAACGGCATAAAAAGGCATAGTCGGTTAATTACTAGGCTGCTGTATCAAAAATAATATCTTCGTTCCATTTGATTTGCTTAAAGATATTACCATTAATAAGCTTATTCCCTTCGAAGTTTGTAACCTGATTTAGGTATTTCTGTTCAAAAGTCATAAGGTATTACATGTAATATATCACCTTTTTATTATTTCGCTTGGAAAGAGGGTGTCGAGTTAACTAATAGCCAGTTTTGTCACAGATTAAACATCTTTTACCACTATTAAAACAATAATACTAGCGGTTAACAGGTCCGTCTATATATTATTAGCGTTAAGGTGGGTGTTGCTTCCAATTTAGGGCCAAAGTATATAGGCTAAACCTTAAGCGTTATAAGCGTCTGTATTTTCGGTTGATATAATTAACCACCGTAAGGTTATCTTTATCCACGTTAAAAAAGTGGTCGATTTAGGGGTATATACTAAGTGAGTTTAGTTTACGTGCTATTACGATAACAAGCAAAAAGCGTAACTGGCTAAAAAAGCCTTTACAAGTGGCATTTAGGCGTTATAAGGCGTATTTAAACTCGTTAACGCCCGTAACTTCCACTCGTATCTGTTTACAAAGTATAGCTTTTCCAATATGCGCATTTCCTATTACCTTTTAACACATCATCAACTTGTTGAACATTTAATTAAGAATATACATTAGTAATTCCTCCTCTTTTTTCTTTACCATTATTATAGTCCATTGCACAATAGCTTAGTTTGTATAATATTACGCGAGGTGAATGTAATACTCTAAGTAGCCCTTTATGCTATCGTATATCTCGCGAAACGTGATAGCGTTTATTAGGAAAGTTAAATAGTAGTTTTTAATGTAACCTAAAATGATTTCGGGGAATAGTAAGTGAAAACCAGAAGGTATAACCTCCATATACTTACAGATATTTAAGAAAGGCATTATCTTAATGTTGAAAAGATTGTAAAGCTTTTAATCATACTTCTTTATATTATCTCAAATTTTGGTGAAGTCCATTATCAGATCATAATTAATATTAACTATCTTAACAAGTTCTAAAAAATATCGTAATAATTATTATAAGCTTGGTTAGTGTTTTTTTTTTTGAGATTTAAATCTTAAAGATTTCGAGGCCCAGTATTAAAGGTAATTACCAGTCGCTTAGATCGAGGGGTAAAGTCCTGTAGTAAGACCTGTAGTCGGCTTTTGTACGTAGGCAGGTCTGAAGGAAAAGGATTCTTAAGGTGTTTGGCGATTATATTACTAAAGTTCGATAGGATCTTATAGGTTTTGAGAGATTTAACGATCTTACTTAATTAATTGGTGTAAAGAGCCGACGTTAATACCTTTAGTCTCGTTGGCAGCCCTCGTTTCGTGTACTCTTCCGCCGTTTAAAGCGTCGTTCGCGTTATGACGTGGAGATACTAAACCGCCGGGTAAGTTAATGGGTTCCTTATCGTTAATATGTAAATAGGCTTAACTTAGCTAAAGCTAAAGGAAAGGTTCTCTAAATCGCGTGTAAGAGCGTTACGATTCCTTAATACCCTTTCCTTTAGGTCGTGGGTTTTAAGGGCATTCTTTTAGTTAGACTAAGTTAAATAAAGTTTTTAACAACCTCGTAAAGCTCTTTTCCAATATTTAAATCCTTCGACGTTCAAGTTTTTCCCTCAATTTGGACTTAACGGTCTATTAAACTCTCTTCCACATATCCTTGATCCAGTATTCGAAGAACTTATAGTATTTGCGAAAAGTACGGTTACCACCGTCAAGTTTTTCGCCTTTGTTTTACTTAATAATATAGTAGCTGATGAAATTGGTCAGGTACTTTTTATTAACTTTTCATTAACGTCGTACCCCTAATGATTGTGGTTATAGTGTTTGGTGAAGAGATAACCAAGGCCCTTAATTGTTTTTTTCCTGGCAGAGTCCATAATAGCTTGAAAATAAGGACTTACGGTAGCTATTATAAGGATTTGGATTATATAGAACTTGGTAAGACGTATATAACGAGGGACTTGGTCATCTTGGACGTAGGGATTTAGTGTTTTGGTATAACGTCACATGAATACTTGACGACTTGGTAATTTGGCGTAAGGTTGCGCAATGTAGCTTTCTTAGTACGGCTTGGTGTTAGCTTAAAGCAGCGAACTTGACGATTAGCGTGGTATAGGGAGTAAAAAGAGTAAATTAAGGCAAAGGTTTAATGTCAAAGGTAAAGTCGGAAGTTGTTAATAGTGGTAAACGTCGAAGGTTATTTGTTATAGTTGTTTAACGCAAGGATTTAATCGTTTTTCTTGTAGTAGTAACACTCTTAGTAGTATTAACTTAGCTGTTTACCAACTTACCGAACTTTGAAACTTATAACAGTTAATTTTAACGTCTTTGAAAAGGATTAATGAAATCTTCTTGGTATTTTTCAGTAGCGATACCGTTATTACCTCTAAGTTGTTGTAAAAACCGACGCAGCCTAAAAGTCTTCTTTATTTACTGCCGTTAAAACCGATGCAGTAGTAGAGGCCCTTCGCAAAAATCTTTCCTCTACCCTAGCCGCCGTTATTTAACTTAAAACTTAACTGGAAAGTAGCTTTTTTTTTTATACTTAGCTTATCTATGCTTAACCTAATATGTAGACAAGTATTAATTAGTATTAGTAGGCCTTAAAAGTTGCAACGTTGTCGATTCGATTGTTTGAAGTAATAGTAGTATTGTGTGGTCAGATTATAGATGTATTATTCTAGGTTTGGTAGACCGCTAGCCGGTTTGCAATGTAATTTTTATGGTTAATTACTTGTCCTGTGCTATATAGTGAAGTGCAGCATACTGCACTCGACTTACACCCAATGCAGTAAGTCTGCATAATGCAATACATTCAACTTTTAGTTTAGTATAGTCAACTTTACTGTAAGTAAAGTTGACCTACTGCACTGCAGATTATAATATTCCAATAAAGGCATTAAATATAATACATTACCTTTTTATTATGTCGCTCAGAAATGGGGTACCGAATTAACCAGCAACCAATCTTACTACAAATCCAACATTTATTACTATTACAACGATAGTGCTAGTGGTTAACAAGTCTGCTTATATCTTGTTAGCGCTAACGTAAGTACTACTTTCAATCTAGGGCCGAGGTCGATAAGCTATACATTAGACGTTAAGGGCGTCCGTACTTACAATTAACTTCATTAACTACCGTAAGGTTTTTTTTTTATTTACGTTAAGGAAGTTGCTAGCTTAGGGGTACATACCAAGCGAATTTGGTATACGTTTTATTATGGTAGCAAACGAGAAACGTAGTTGGCTAAAAAAAACCTCCACAAGTGGTATTTGAACGTAATAAGGCGTATTTAAACTCGTCAATACCCGTAACTGCTACCCGTATTTGCACGCGAAGTGTGGCTCCGCTAGTATAGGTCTTCTTTATTAATTTCTAATATATTATCAACTAATCAAGCATTTAATTAAAAATATTCATTGGTAATTTCCCCCCTTTTTTCTTTGCTATTATTATAATTAACCTTGTAATAACAAAGTCTATATAGTATTACACGAAGTGGACATCGTGTTCGGAATGTCCCTTTATACCATCATAAATCTCGCAAAACGTAGTAACACTCGTTAAAAAGGTTAAGTAATAGTTTTTAGCATAATCTGTAAGGATTTCTGGAAACAGTAAGTAAAAACCAAAAATTGAAACTTCCATTTACTTGAAAATATTTAAAAAAAGAATTATCTTGGTGTTAAGGAGGTTATAAGGCTTTTCGTCATACTTCTTTATATTATCCTATATTTTGGCAAAGTCCGTTATTAGCTTGTAGTTAATATTAACTATTTTAACAGATTTTTGAAGGAGGTTACGATAGTTATCTCAGCCTTAAGTAATGTTTCCTAGTAATTTAAGCTTTAAAGCTTTCGAGGCATAATATTAAGGGTATTTACTAGTCGCTTAACCCGAGGGGTAAAGCCATATAATAGGACCTATAGTGGGTTCGCACGCGTAGGTACATCCAAAGGGAAAAGGTTTTCAAAGGTCTTAAAAATTAGATTACTAAGGGGCAATAGGTTCTAAATGGTTTTGAAAAGCCTGGTAATTTTATTCAATTTACTAATGTAGGGCATTAATATCAATACCTCTAGCCACATTGGCGACCCTTACTTTATGTGCTCTACCGCCGCTAAAAGTATACTTCTCTCTGTCAATTAAAGGTATTAAACCGCTGAGTAAATTAACAAGTTTTTTATCGCTAACGTGTAAAAAGATTTAACTTAGTTAAAAGTAAGTTAGGGGTCCATTAGATCTAGTATAAAGGCAGTAAGGTTTTTTAATAACTTTCCCTTTCTATAGTAGGTTGTAATAGTATTAGTTAGGCTGAACTAAGTCGAAAAGAGCTTAGGCCAACGTAGTGATGTCTAATATTTAAACAAAGATCCTTCGTTCCTCTAATTCGAACCTAAGTCTTAACTTAACTTCTTTTTGGATTATTTTTCATGTATCAATTATCCAGTCGTTGAAAAACTCGCGATATTTGCTAAAATTGTAGTTAGTATTGTTATTGGTAGTATATTTAACGATAAAGCTTTTAACGAAGTTGGTAAGATATTCCTCTGTAAATTCTTTATCCACGTCCAACGCCTAAAGGTTTTCGTTGTAAAACTTCGTAAAGGTAGTTCCGAAGGCGTTAATTCCCCTTTAAATATCTGGGGTAGGTGCTATTTCGAGGTGTAAAATGATATAGGACCAGGTGAAACGTGTATAGCGAAGGAATTAATAATCTTAGGCGTAAAAACTTAGTATTTTGACGTAAAGTCACGTAAAAACTTAGCAACTTGATAACTTGGTGTAAGATCGCGTGACGTGGCTTTCTTGGAGCGACTTGGTCATTTTCAGTGTTTTCGCTTTGGATAGCGAACCTAACGATTAAAGTGACGTAAAAAGTGAAAAAGAGGAAATTATAAGTTAAAGTTTGATATAAAGGGTAAGGTCGAAGGTTGTCGATCATAATCAAAGTTGAAGGTTATTTTTTATAATTGTTTAGCATGAAGACTTAGTCGTTTTTACTATAATAGCATCCGAAATAGTATTAACTTAGCTGTTTGCTAACTTTTCGAACTTTGAGACTTCTGACAATTAATCTTAACGTCTTTAAAAAGGATTAATAAAGATTTCATGGTGTTTTTAAATAGCAATACCGTTGCCTACTTTCAGATTGTCGTTAAGGACTAACACAACCTAAAAAGTCTTCTCTATTTTCCTGCTATTAAGGACTAACGTAATACTAATAGAGGCCCTTCGCAAAAATCATTCCTATACCCTAATATCCGTATCCAAAAAGCGTAACAACCAGAAAGTAGCTTTTTCTTCTACTTAGCTTATCTATACTTAACTTAGCAGACAAGCACTAATTAGTATTAGTAGTTCTTGGACTTTGCAACGTTGTCGATTCGATTGGTCGAAGTAACAGTAATATTGCGTGGTCAGATAGTGGATATATTGTTCTAGGTTTGGCAGACCGCTAGCTGGTCTGCACTGTAATTTGTATGGCTAATTGTTTGGCCCGTGCCTTAGAGTGAAGTGCAGCGTACTAAACTCGACTTATACCCAATGCGGTAAGTCCGCACAAAGCAATACACTCAACTTGCAGTACAGTTAACTTTATTGTAAGTAAAGTTGACCTACTGCACTGCATGTAATACTATTCCAACAGATATGCTAATTACTTTATTAAATCATTAGTGTTGTTTATTACAGTGTTATATATAAGGTTTATTATTTAACTTATTTTTATATTTTTCGACTTTGTTTCTTAAGGATTCAATAAACTGATTCTATTTGTGATATATATATAAAGAATTTTTTGTACATTTAGACCAAAGATGATAACAATTCAAGATAATAAGCGTAGAGTCAGTCGGAAAATGGTAGCTTGAAAAACCGTTTGTTATCAATTTACTGTAAAGTACTCAACAAAAAAAGCCTGTACCTATAGCCATTCTTATTTACTTTGAATATACGATAACGTGTGAAAGGAATGAATCTGGAGCTGTCGCTCAAAGTGATCGTATATTGTCTATAATTCTCGAGGGAGAAGAAAAGAGAAACCTCTGATAAGAGGCCATTATGGAGTTGTAAAAAGAAGAGTAACTGGGTCACATACCGGGTGAGGGTATGCTACCATACGGCTTCCAAACGCCTCAAGAGCACTGTGAGAGCGTGAATAGTAACCACCAGAGTTAGATACCTGGTAAGCATTAGCTCAGGTACTAGCCTGTGACAWTATATCCCGGATTTACCCCCCCCCCCCCCCTTCTACGGCATAACACGGAAGGTGGTAAGAGGTGCTGGCGAACTAAGAGGTATGGCAGGTGCGAAATAACCGCTTTGAAGCAGCTTAAAACGTCATAATATCGTATAAAAGGTTTTAGGCCATAGAATGACTTAACAATGTGTAAAAAGCGCTGCTACCACTCTTCCTATAAATATTTTCGTAGGCCTCCCTTTTAAAAATGAAAAACTTCCCTTTTACAAACACCCTACCACATAAATAGTGCCCTATCATATCTATAAGTCTTGCTTCCGCATTATGTTCCCTTTATTGAATTATAATTATTGTTATTATTTTCTTTAATGCTCCTCAAAATACGCTTATAACTAGTTACTACTGTTGAAAAACCGATGAAAAACATAAATAGACCTACTTTGAAGCTACTTATTCTCTATTGATAAATTTATGGTTCACTACCAATCGTGCCTTGAATATATAACCTAATAAAACTCGCCAATAAATATATCTCGAATATATTTATAAGGTAACCTACAACCTTCATCAATTCTATTAGAAAACCAAAGGTAATTCAAACTCGTATACCCCCTAGGAAACTACTTACGTACGGATAGATACCTTTAATCATTATAGCCTCTATTCTATTAACAGGACGGATCATAACTTTGGTTATATATAGATTTTCCCAGACTAAAACCCGAATATAAAAAACCGTATAAAAGCTATTATAGACTTATTCAACTTTCAATACTTAGAATTAAATTAATTTATTTGCTTATGAGACGCTTCTCAAGTACTAACCAGCGGCTAAATAAAGTACAAACGTAGGTCGTCGCCGCCAAAAAAACAGTAAAAGTTCGTTGGGCAACGTAAAAAAAAGTCGATACGCGTGATAGGGTAAACTTAATACCTGTTACACTTATCTGTTCCGGTAATCTGCGAGCAGTACAACCCCTTTATCTGGAGCATAATCTTCAGATAAGTAGGCATATTAAAAGTAAGCGTAGGTATCGCAGCTTAGGAGCGGGTAGGCAGCGTAACTAAAGTTGATCCAGAGATTAGTCAAAGGTTAAAAACGTATCAAGAGCAAGTTAAATTATATCAAAACTATACTAGACAAACTGGAAGAGATATAGAAGAAATTAATAGGCAAGAGTTATAAGGATAATGAGTACGATAGCATATTTAAGTAGTTTCGATTTCGGTCGTATCGTTAATATAAGTTAAATTTATACTTGTTACCCGGAAAATTGCAGCTTTTACGTCGTTTAGTAACAAAAAAAACAATATTTTAAACCCTCCTATAAGATAGGGGGGAGGAGCCGTTATGATATTCGGCTAAGCTATAACGTAATTAAAAAGTATCGAGGGGAACGGTATTGAATAACTTCGAAAACGGCTCCCAAGTTATGTGTACATAACCTACCTTATTTAACTAATAATTGTCATTCTGAAAGATCACTAAGCTAGAGGCGGTTTACTTAGGGTTTATTCCGGATTCGCAAATTACTTTCAACGAATTACCCAGGTTCCATTCCACCGTCGTTACCTATAACATTGATGACTAGTAGTTGAAATTCGCGGGTTTTTTGGCTCACGAGCGGATCCGAAACAGCTCAGATAAGTTAATCCATATAAAACCAAAGATATTTCCCTCCCGAAATTTTAAGTTCGATAACATGAAAATCGATAATACGTGTAACACTATATTTGTTATAAAGTTAAATTAGTTTTTTTCAAACCCTATTTAACTCGTAATTTTCAAAAAGAAATTAACCGTTATGAGCTATCTACAATCGTTTGTTTAAAAAAAATACTACTTATGAACAGCTGTTTTATATGTTCCTATGTAATCATTACTGTAGCTTATACGGATTACATAATATTACAAATACATTAAAAGAAGTTTTGGGTTTCATGTACGATTTTGTAATGAGAACTAATAAGTGTTATACGTATTACATAAAGTTAATACAATAGCCGTATGCTATAAAAAATAAATTAATACTAATAGTAATTATATTTTCATTATTTGACGCAAATTAGTAATCGAGTAATAAGAGGATTCAGTTCATTTAAGTATAAACGATAAAAAACTGTAAATAAATGAGAATTTCTTAATTAACGCGTTTAGTAAGGCAGTTTGTTTTGGGGTAAAAATCGGTATACAAACGTTACTTTACCCCTGTTAAAATTTTAAGGCGCTCCTAAAACGTATTAGTTCAATTTAAACCTCGATAACCAATACTTACATAGGGAAATCTGTAAAACCGCTAATAATAATTCAAAAAACATTTTACGTAAGTTTAGGCTTTTATAATAATTTTAACGTCGAAGTTAAATGACTTTATTTCAATCATTCGAAATTACTATAATGTAACCTAAGTCTCTAGTATGTTTTTAAAGGTGGTTGACTATAAAGTCGATAGAAAGTTCGCTTTATAATCGCTCAAAACCCGATAAAAACTTAAAAAGCATTTTCTGACAATATCTCTAATAGATCATATCCTCAAAAATATATTAATTCCGGAAAAAGCGCCAAACTACGCGTTGTACTCCAGGTTCAATATAAGTTTTAAAAAAGATAACGATAATAACGTTGTAGACCGAATAACTAATAAAAAGTTAATCATAAGAAGCTTATTTGAACTCGATAGTAAACCGCTCGTGAACGGGTACCTAAATATGATTACGAAACCATGAATTATTATTGTCGTTTAATAAATATTTTGAAATTGAAAACTTAAATATTTGATCTTAATTATTACGAATATCAAAATTCCGGTCGTTGATACGTATTATACGAATCAGGTTGAGGTAAATAATGTTACAGGTAATAATAGCATTCCAACTATTCTAAAGGTCGATATTGGTGAAAAATTCGCAAACTTTTGGGATGGATTTATTAATGACGAAAAACCAGAAAACATACGCATATGAAAAGAAATTCAAAGCGGCTCATTTGGAGCGTAAAAGTTAAAGTTCCCGGGTTGAAAAACGTAGATCAGAGCCACCTTTAAATTATTCTAGTCTTATCTAGATAATGCATCAAGTTGTTTACAGTTAGTATTTTTATTATAAATTAGTTTAAAAATATTGTAAAATGCTTATAGAATAACGAAAGTATTATTTGGAAAGTCTTCATTTAATTGTAAAGTATTTAAAGTTGTTTTTTAATCCGTAAAAATAATAAAGAATCAAGACGTACCCAAAACTTCGCGTTCTACGTTTTCAAAAAGCATACAATCCCATACAATTTCCCATCGTAAATTTCGTAATCATACTTGGCAAACTATAAGCAGCGAAATTAATATGCCACAAGGCATAAATTACCGTAATTATCACGTTAAAGCAGGTGGCTGTAGACAGTCCAACGAAAACAATCGGCTTTTAAAAAAATATTATGGTCGGAATGATATTAATCGAAAACGGGTTCGAAAAGAAACTAAAACTTAAACCGTTTAAAAACTAATTCCCCTTCGGATCCCCAAACGAAAAGGGTATTATTCTGGGTTAGCTGAATTAAGGGCCTAACGATCGTAAAACAATCGTGAATAAAGTATCGACAAAAGTTAATAAACTTGAGATAACTCCTTATACCTAATACAAACATAGAAATTACATATTCCTAAATAACACGTGACTTTTCTGAGTTTATACGTACACCGATTCTTATTTGCATAATAAATTCCTAGAATTCGATCTTTTAAATACTAATCTTGTATTAAAATATATCGAAATAACAGCACGTAACGTTTACAACAATTAATACCTGTTTAACTTGATGTTTTTAAGAGTTAAAGGTTCTATTGAAATAAACTAAAATATTGTTAATGTAAATAAGATACAAAAATCGAAAAAAGGTGTAATAAGTTATTGATATACCGTTAAAAGGTAGACGGTATATTGAAGAAGACTGAAGAGGGTAATTAACTAGTCGAAAAGTCCAACACATATACGAAATAGAATCTTCTACTTATTTCACTCTTTAATATGAAGCTTCTTAAATGTAACTTCAATACACAACTTGGTAAATTATTTAGTTCGGAAACCATTCGTATATTTCCCCATAATCTAGGGGAAACAATAAAGTTTACATTCGGAATAACGTCAAGTTTGAGGTAATCTACATATGAACGTAAATTACGTCCGGAGTTTTGAAAGGAAAGTACGAGAGTATATAATAGAAATTTACTCGCGCAAATATAGCCTCAATTGAGCAATTCGGTTAATATCTTCTTTAATACAAAAAGCTCTTCCCGCGATATACTATATAAGGAGCCCTACAAAACCTTTCAAGTCTAACCATACTTATCTATTTAGAAAACGATTTAGTAGTCGGCTTCTGAACAATAAGGAGGCAATTTACCTCTTAAGGCCTTATCGAATAATGTAGAGAATTCTGTAAAAACGGCAGGGAGTTTATTTTTAACAAAAATGAATAACTTTAAGGCAAACGTTTTATTGATATTTTCCAGGGAAACGACGGCTCATCGCGTAATGGCGGTTTAATCTAGCCGGGATTTTCGGAGGATAACCTAAAAAGTGGTAATGTATATTCCTTTAAGTACTATTTTATACCGAAGAAACTCTCGTTTCCAAACGTAATAATTACCTACTCGTTCCAAACGTATAACATACTTCAAAATAACGTCAATTACCTATTAATATTGTATTTGAGGTTCACTTAAGATGAAACAATATTATGAAGAAATGATAATATGAATTTATATTGAATACCCGTATTCGGAAATCATAATATTTAAAAACAATTATTAAAAAAAGCCGCAAGTTGGAATTCAGTACATAGCGTGTAGCTTCGTTAAGTCTTCGACTAAAAAGAAAAATACACGGTAAATTTAATCGATTAATAAACTACTTATTCGTAACGTTATAACATTTATAACCTATATTGAATAAAACGTTGATAAAGTCAATAAAATTACAAGGTAAATTTACTATGAATGAAGAGTTATTTCAATGTTGGAATGAAGTTACCGGGTTAAATTAGAGTCTTTTTAAATTCTGTATATGATTATATATTAAATTCACGTTTCTCTCTTTTAAAGGTTGATAAGATTTTCGGTCGAAATAAGGTAAATAAATATGATAATCTTAATATTAAAACCGTATAAACGCTACACCAAATCCAATAAGTAGGTACGGATCATCTTCGACCTTACATTAACTTTATTGGCATGGGTGCACGGACCACCTTGTTAAGGAAGGTAGGGGGCCTACACTGTAAACCCTAACATTACCCACTTTCGAGAAAATTTTTCAGGTTTAGCCGCTCTCAACACCATCACTTCACATGCATCGTATTCCACCACAATATCTTTAATCGGCTTTACCACCACTTGAATCTTTTCCGGCGACCTATTTTTGGCTATGAAGGTCGTCGTTGGCCCAGCGCACCACCCGCGCAGCGGTGTATCCAGAGAACAGCCCTCATAACCACGATTCTGTCCCTTGCTTCTTGTGCCAACGTGGCCCTTTAAACTTAAACTTGCACTGTAATTGCAATGCAAGTTTGATTTCTTTTGCGTTTTAAGATCTTAAACAAAAACCTTATAAGCTCTCGCACTTGGCGGCTCTATTTATTTATTTATTCCTTTTTTATTTTTCTTTGAGTCGTCACCATCCATACCGGCGCCCCACACGCTCAATGGAGCGTTCAGACTTGAACTTGCACTTTCATGCAAGTTTAATTCCTTTTCCGTTTTAAGGTCTCAACGCGAGACCTTTATTACAAGCGCTCGCACTTGACGGCTTTATTTATTTATTTATTCATTCTTGAGAGGTCGCCACCCATACCGGCGCCTTGACTGCTCAGCGGGGCCTTCAGACTTAAACTTGCACTGCAATGTAAGTTTTATTCCTTTTGCGTTTTAAGGTCTCAAATAGAGACATTTATTACAAGCGCTCGCACTTGAAGAGTTTATTCATTCATTTATTTATTTATCTTTGAGCCATCACCACACGCACCGGTGCCCCGCGCACTCAGCGAGGCTTTCCACTATATTTTGGATGCCTTTTTTTTTTTTTTTTTTTTTTTTTTTTTTTTTTTTTTTGCCTGTCCACAGAAGAATTTTCACGGCACACCATCCGCTTAGTGGTGTACCCTATTTTACGATTCTTTTACACTTAGGCTTGCGGTCCGTGACAAAAAGGTGGCTCGGGTCGTGATTTTTCCACTGTGAAGTACGTTCTTCACCGAGTTATGAAGTATATCTTCCCCATCGCCATGTGCTTTCAACCAAGATATATGTGTTTTATACGCCCTTTACTCTTTCAGAGTTGTCAGATACTCGATGCGAGTAGGCGTCGAGCGGGAACTAAGATGGCTGCACGACAAGGCCCGGCCAAGGCTACAATTTTCACGCCCTTACGGGTCTTTAAACTGTAGGGTACCTTATGGCCTTTTTTGGAAGGCTGGCTTAAGACTCAATTACTTGAAGGTTTCCTTTTTGTCTTTGTGCTTTTCCGTTCTTTGAATAAAGGTTGCAAAAGGAGGTAGATTTTCTTTACAAGTATATTAGGACGAAATACTTTTCCGAAACACCTAGTGGTTTGTATCCTCTTTTACGTAACACGTGGACAAGCTTATATAAATATGTTCCATATTTGTAGCCTTTGTAAGTTTGTACTACGTAATAGGGACCAATATAGTTAGTTATAAAACCCTAATAGCATTCAACATATACGTACAAAATATTGCCCAAAAATTGGCCACAGGTGTATAAGATTTGATTTTCAACCTTATATAATCGTTAGTTAAGAACACTACTTTCAATGATGTACTCAATATATTGTACGGTTTATTTTGGAAGCAATAAGAATTTTCAATTAGAGTGGTTGTTGTGGGTAGAAACACTTAATTTGCAAGCTTTTCCGCTGGCATTTGTATGAATTTCACAGTATTGGGGGTCACACCATACTAGCTATATAGTGGGTACTGCCCGGTAATAGTAAATCTCAAAAAAAAAAAAAAAGTAGGTACGGATACAGTAACTATCCGCGTTATACCGTAAGTATAAGCCGAGGTTTTTACGACGGGAGAGTTCCAAGTAATTAACCCAGGTAACGCGTCATTTAAAAGCGGGTTTAAAGGTACTTACGCCAGTTATAATAAAATCCTCTTAATTGTTACAGATACGTATATCATCGCTACTACTCACATTACGTATGATACTTCCGGTACTAATAACGCTAATGTAGTCAATACCACCGTATCTAATATAAAAATTATTAAATCGTTTATTAATAAGTTGGATACAAACGACTTACCGATCATAACACACGTATATTTGAAGTAGGAAATTGTATTAGTTAATGCATCATGAATAACTCCATTTAAAATGTCAAAGTTAACGGCGGATTACTCAATAATACCATTAGCTTTTACGAGTAAAGCGTTTCGAACGTTTAAAAAAAACTTAAAACCGTTCGCGAACTTTTTATTTTATACACGTAAGCCAAACAAAAACGGCTGTAACCGCATTAAAGTCGTAGTAGTAAATACAAAATATTATTATAAAAATATTAGGGCTGATAATGCTACCGTTACAGCTACGGGCGTAATAATCTTTTATAATAAGTTTCGTAAGGCCCATCAATTATTATAAAAAAGCATAAAAGTAATTTTTTCTAATACTAATAAACTTCGGATACTCATACAATTTACGTAATATCATCGTTTTGCTTTGCTGAAAAGCGTAAATTAACGCTAAAAAACTTAACTGACCAATTATAAGGCTAACGTTTAGATCGTTAACATCCATTAAACGAGGTGCGAACGTTATAATCGAAGTTAATCGTTGTCATCGAAAATTTTAACGCGATTCCCGATAGGGAGTAACATAATAGTTACGTTATTCGTAAGTCACGTAATATTATCTTCTTGAAGGGGGGTTTATTCTAAAAATATAAACGTATTATTAACTTCGAGTTTCCGGATTATTTTCGTTAACGCGTTTCATACGTAAATATATTTTTATTTAAAAACAAAGTATCCTCGCAAACGACTTGACTCTATTTAACGACTTCAATTCATAAAACATCGGTAAAATATTCGTATTAAGAAGTAAAATAGTTTAATTAAACGATTAAAACATTTGAAAGCTACTTCTTAACGCGTATATAGAGGAATTACTTTACAGATTAGGGGTTGAAATTCAAAAAGTTGAAAGAAAAAGATATAACCCTAAGTTATAACCACTTATGAATAGTTATAATACCGTAAGTTCAATAATCGAGGATCATATATAAAAGCACTAAAGTCAGAAGTTTCGTTTAAAATGATCGAATACTATTTATAATCCTTGATGGATAAGAAAGGAGAAACCTCTGTTATAAAACTAATATGGAGCTGTAGAAAAAGGAGTAACCCGGTTACGTAACGTGTAAGAGTATGCTCCCGTGCGGCTTCCAAGAAGCTTTAGAGCACCGTAGAAGCGTGGATGAAATCCATAGGAGCTAAATCCCTGGTGACTATTAGCTCAAGCACTAGCCTATAACATAACGTTTTACCAGCTCCTACATCACGTTTTACCAACTCTTAGATTTATAACTGTGATATCGGTAATTTGAAACATGAGATTTCAACCGTTCTAGATTTACATAATACTTTAAGATTGTGATATCATGGTGTTTGGTGTTTTATTTCACTTCCACTATATTTCTTTTCACAAAAGAAGAATATATGTTATTCAATAATATCATAAAAGAATCATTCATTACCGAATAGCAGTCCATATGACATACCGATTTCCCAGTTTATACAGAAATCTTTTTTACGAATGGGTTGCTTCAATCTTATGGAGAAGGTTTATACTTGTCGCGTATTGAATTGGATCTGAATGCTCAACTTTATTGGTACAATTTCACCACTAACCGATTTTCAATCATTTCAATTGTTTCTTTGCTCCCTATTTAAAGCTAAATGACAACATTCAAAGCCAAATTTTTGTGTTTTTCGAGCGTGGCGTATTGTTAAAAACAATAACTGACCACATACGTATAATGTTGTAACACTATTGGAAACCCTTTTTTATTTCATTTCTAGTAAATACACGCATGAAATATGTTTAGTAATGTCTCGTTCTATTACAAAACGCTCCAAACTAATTTAATTTTCATTTTAATCGCTCAAATCATATTCCACTCACTATTCAGTATAAGAACGCCCTTCTAAAAATGGTTAAAATAGCATTCATACAGATGAAGCCTTTTATAAAGCAAATTCTCACAGGATATTGGAGCTACCGGGTGTCCTATAAAGCTACCCCTCTTTACATGAAACCAATCCGGTTAAAGTATTCAACTTCTCACTTTATTTATGCATATTCCATCGGTTTCTTTTATTTATCATTTATAGACAATGTTTTTTCCCGTATTACTATAAATTATCATATTAATTAAAGTTAGAATCATCTTATTCATGCAAGTACAAATTGTGATACGTATCAAAACACCTAACGAACTAATAGAAAAGAGTAGTAGGTAAATATAATTGATGAATATTCGTAGGTAAAAAGAAAATAATTCAGTTAAAAAATGTATTATAAGTAACACAAGCACGCTAGGATTAAGGTTAAATGCAAATAAACTCTTATTTATACACGTAAATATGAAATCGGAAAATGGACCATAGATGACTATGGTGAGATAGTAGTCGCTTTATCAGCCCCCGGTCAAACCCATCTACCTGCAAAAATACACTCTATCAAAATCTTCATTTACAATAAAGCTTTGTTAATTTATACGGAAATTTATTTTCATAATATGTTATTGAATATTTTAAATGCAGTTCGTCTTTTCAAAACCAACAAACCTAAGTTTCATGTTTTAATAAGAGTTTAAAACTATGCAAATTTTGGTATTTGAGAGGTTCCCGAGCATACTGATCTATTTATTATGAATATCTAGAATACTAGTCTAAATATTAATACAATTCTTATCAATATTTACTATTTATACATATAGTGGTGATATATTTTGATATTCGTTAAATTCCTCATTTTTAATAATTAATGCTGATAAGTCAAAGCGATAGAGATATGATCTTAAAGTTTAAACTTCAATATACAATATTGTTTGAAGTTCTATTAAAGGTACCTGTCGGTAAGGTATCAAGCTTTTGAGGTTCACTTGAACTAAGGTCCTTGAAGAGTAATCAGAATGATTGGTATTTTAGTATAGTATAATATGATGATACGATAAGTAGAGGCATCTGGAGGTGTACGCTATAGGTAAGGGCTAATATGCTCTCCATCTAGAGCGTATCACTCTGGAATACTTTTTCCAAACCGATCGACATATTGCTGTCGGTTTGGAATAGTCATTTTAGACCGATCCATATATAATGCACTTTGAGTCTTTTGAAAGTGCAGCCTGCAGCATGACACGTTACAGTAGACCCTGCAGGAATATACCTTGTAATACAGTACACTACTACTTAGCCTATATATATTATCTATAAGGGTATATAGTTATATCCACACAGGCAAGCTTTTCTTTGTTCTTTAAATACTACGTACTTATAACCTAGTAGTAATAGTATTATTTGTAACATTTATTGTAATAAGTTTTAATCAGCAGTTTTCATAGTAATAATGTTGTTTCCGTATTAATTGTAAAAGATCTAAATCAGCAGTTTCTATAGTGACAGTATTGTTCTCGTATCAATCGTAAAAGTACAAATTAGTAAGTTAGGCTAGAATTAGCAAATTTTGACCGAAATAATGATTGTAATTCGGGTTTGGTTTGTATAGTTAAATGGAAGCGATATAGTTAGTAATAACGTCATTCGTGGCTATTAAGAAAGGTAATTACGTAAGGGTGATTACGTAGGGATAATTACATAAATATGTATTACGTTAATATACAAAGATATATCGCCATCGGTTTAGGCAAAACATTTTTCCTTTTTCTTCTAAAGGCGCGTAATCCAAGCCAATATAAGTCCCTACCCCAATCTAACTGTCGTTAGGGTCTTACCTATTCACGTGAAAAGGTAACTTTAGAAGAGTAATCAAGATGATTGGTATTGTAGTATAGTAAAGATGAAAATAGGTTAAGAAAAAGCACCCAAAGGTGTACGCCACAAGTAAGCGCTTATAAGCCCTTTACCCAGAGCGTACTCCTCTAGAATACTTCTTCTAGACCGATCCACGCATTGCCATCGGCCTGAAATAGCCATTCCAGACCGACCCATGCATGGTACACTTTGCGTCTTGCAAGAGTGCAGCCTGCAGCGTAACACGTTACCGTGCACTCTGCAAGAGTGCATCCTGCAATACAATGCACTGCCCTTTGGCTTATGTATACTATCTGTAAGAGTATATAGTAATATCCACACTAACCTTTATTTCACATAATTAAACAAACCGTTCTAATGGGTAAGTCTTTGGCTAACACCCATATACTAACCTATTCCTTAAACAGATGATGCGTAAAAGCATGATGGTAAGGCGCCATTTGGCACAAGAGCGTCGGTGCATCGCCGCCGCCGCAGCCGCTGCAGCCGCTGCCCCTAGTACCACCACCACCAGCAGCAACAGCCCGCTCTTATTGGGCACAATCTTTTCCATTGCCGCCACGCCACCCGCCGCCACGCCGCCAAGTCCCGCCGCCGCTACGTCACCTAGCCCCGCCACCGCCTCTGCCGCCTCTTCCGCCGCCGTTACACCCCCCTTCCTCCCTTCCCCCCCCCCTTTCCTAATTCCCAGAGAGAGGAGTAGGGGGCCCCTGTAGGTATAAACTTTACCCTTTCCCCACGAGTAAAAACCCCATTACCCGTAGGGGCCCCTTTACACTGTAAGTACAACCTGGTATAATTACGCCAAGGTACGTATATTTTAGTCCTTTCGTTTGTAAGTCTTTTACCCCCCCTTTTTGTAAATAAGGAATATGAAGTGGATCATTTCCGCCGTTTCGAGCTTTGTATCGTTAGAGTACGCCGTAAAGCCTTTTTAACGCGTTAAATATTAAAGTGGCGTATCCGGATCCATAGCCTTGGGCTACTAATAGACACGTCTTACGTATCGTATATCGCGTCCGCGGCCAGAAGCATGTTTATTAACGATTATTACAAAAGAGGGGGTCGTTTGGCTCGTTGCCATCGCAACAAATAGACTGGTAACGCGTACGCCCCCGATCCACTGATTTTAAGGCCGTAAGCCGAAGCCATATTATATGACCGCCGGCTTTTTGATAAGTTTTAACCTAATTTCAAAATTTCTTCTAAAAAAAATCAACCGTTCGGGGTGATCCGAGAAATAAATCGTCGTAAATAATCAAGACAAGCCGATGTTAATTAGTAATAGGCATTAACCGGCGGATTAGGAAAACGACAGCCGTTTTCGCCGCCTAGAAATGAGGCTTACGTATATATTACGTAGGAGACTTCAACGGCGTTATCGTACGTCGTTGTATGGAAGGTCATACCTCTCTTATACCTTTACTTAAGGGTTTAACCAATAAGGTATAGGGTTATATACTTGATAAAGTTAATAATATCGTTGGCAATAATAGTGGTAACGTTAATATAAAGGGCAAAAACGATGGGGAGGATGGTAGAGACGCGACGGCGTCGCCCTTTTCCTTTGGTAGTGGATAAATACCCACAAAGCCGGGCCAGTATGCTCGACTATAGTATAGTACGTTGCACAGTAATTTTATAGCTTTCCACCAAAAAAATATTTAAAGTGATAAACGTGATTTGGATCGTTACGATATCGTAAAATTAAATAAAAAGTAAAAAAAATCGGAAATCAGCGCAAATAATCGTATTTAATAGAGGTAGAATCAACGATCGACGCGAATATTTTTTTTAAAATACAAGTAAAACGTGGATAGGTACGAAAGTTATCGATAAACCGATTCGAGTCGACTAAAATTAGTGTAGCGTGATAGCTTATTAAGGTCGTAAAACCTTTTTGGTAACTTTAATTAATAACGTATTTAAAAATGTAAGAGTTTTTGGTACAACTTTTGGTATAGCTTTCATTATTACATTTTCCGGATTTGATTTGTTATTAATTTATCCATTTCTTTCGATTTTCCGTCGTTTATACTATTCGAATAGTGATATAATATCAATTATTAATCGCTTTTCATTTATAATACCTAACTTGACTAGGTACTTATAAAGCGAAAAGGAAATAGTACAAACGATCAAAGAAATAGGGCGTAGGCTAAGGTTGTAAACAATTATTCGGAACGTTATTGTTATAGTAATTCCCGAATCTAAGCCTTTAAATATGTTATAGATTTCAAAAGCTAGGAAGCACCGCGTAACCCATTTATACTTGGTAAAGCTTTCATAAATGATATTTTCTCGGAAAGTAAAACCGTTTCGGACCGGTATTTCGCTGCTAAAAATTAGGAAGAAACCGATTTATAAACTGTAATATCTGTTATTAGCGAAGAAGTTGTTAGTAAAAATAAATAGTGTTATAATTTGTATATTTAGTTGTATAAATTATAAGTCGCGTTTTAGATTCTTTATCTTCTACGAAAAACGTTTGTCAAGCGTTTTGTATACATCTTCTGTCGGATCGGTTTATCATTGCGCGGCAATAAAAAAGTTAAATGCTGTCTTTGGTTATGTTACAAAAGCAATCTAAGCGTCGTGTATATGTTGACACCTGTATTCGTTGGTTTGATTTACGTTATTTAAAGCGATAAGGGTAACTTTGTTTAATTGCCCTTTTTGCGTAAGGTTTAAAGTGCCGTCCGAATGGGTAATAGTGGCGTTATTGAAATAGATTATATGTTTCTCCGTCAGTTACGTTTTGGGTTTAGCTTTTAAGCCGGATTTTAAAAGTTTTCTTTTTTTTTGGATGCGGAAAACGAGGAGTGATATAGCGTTAAGGTGTTGTTCGTGTATATACCTATTAACGTAAAGCCTGTTAAACGGGCCGTTAATACTAATAAATACGGGTTGAAGGTAAAGTTGGTGAATTTGAGTCGTTCTTATAGTGTTTTGAATCGGTGCTATACCAATAAATACCGACTTTAGTTAGGTTATAAAGTGGTTTTATAATACGTAAAATCGTATTGGGTAGATGGTATTACTTAAAGCTTTTGTGTATATCGGCGTAAATCCGTCGTTTTAGCTTTTCCCCATATTAAGTGTAAACTTGCGTTATATTTCAAAGTTTAATATACAGGTTATATAAATCGTCAAGGAAGGTAGAGAGCATAAGAATCAGCTAATAGTTAGCTTGTGTTAACATAAGTAAATGGATTATAGTATCTTTTTTACCTTCGTTATTGTATTCTTTTACAATTAGGCGGTTTTTTTTGTAAGCTTTCCCGCTTTTGTCTTTAACTATGTAGATGAGATGGGTTGGAAAAATCTGATAGGTACTTTAAATAGCTAAATTAAAACTTTTCAAACGAAATGCACTTTATTAGATTAAAGCTAAGATTTCAGTTTAAGTGAATTATGTCAATAGAGTATATGAGGTGGTGATAATGGCTTTGCGGTGGAGTTTTAGGTTAAGTATACGGTTTTCTATTTCTTTTTACGTATCAAAAGAGTCTGTGGAAAAGTTTTTAGTACTTTTTTGGTCTTTAAGTCGAGGGGGCGACCTTAACATCGAGGTTTTAGCGGGTTTAGTGTGAATAGGCCATTTTTGTTTGGCGTAGTCGGGTTAAATTCGAGTTTTGAAGATGCGGTTAAAGCTGGGTTCGGTTTAAATTCGTCGTGTCGGGTAATGTTTTGTAAGCGGTTTTGCTCGTCCTACGGTTTCGGGCCGTTTATTTTAACCTTTTCATTTTTTATTTTCGTACTATTGTTTGGATAAACGAACTCGTTCCGTTTAGTAAATTAACGAGTACATCATGGCTTTTAAATCCGTTAATCGTTTAAAAACTAGTTTATCTATCCTTCGTTTTCTAACCCAAAACTTTAAATTGTAATAGTAGGCTTAATACGTTAGTCTTACATGGGATATTTCTCGTAACTAACGCTTTAGATATATCATTCTTTGTTTGTAAGAAGCGTAGTATCGCTATAGATATGGATATAAAATTAGCCCTTTCTACTTCAAACAGTAATAGGTTAAAGTTTATGTAGAATTTTGGGTAAGTACTAAATATAAAGAGCTTAAGGATAAGCCTACTTGAGCTAAAAGTGTTATTAACGGCGTTGACCATTATTTCAAAGATAAGTTCCTTGAAACTAACACTCTTTAGTTTTTTTAATAACACTATATACGTTTTCTTGAGTGGTTTGTAATATCGTTTACACTTTCCAATATCTTATAGTGATTTTACATAGATTTCTTTATACTTGTTGCTAGCTATGTGAGCGTTTATACGTTATTAAGTGGAATTGAAAGCTGTGCCGGAATCGTACACAATCCATTTTGGAGGCCCAAGATAAACGTTAAATTAGAAATTAATTAAAGCGTTTGAAGGGTTTGTAACAAAATCGATTCGTGTAAATTTGGCGGCTTGGAATAATGTAGCCGTATTGACAATGTGGAGGACCGTTTGGCTATTTAGATATATGATATTAAACATTACTTCGTAGTTAAAGTCTATATAATTTAAAAGGTAGAATTCAAATCGTTGTAAGGATTATTAGTGTAGTTAATACTCGTAGCAAAAACTTTCGATAGTTTTAAATGCGGTTTTCCCCTACGTTTATATAGCTTGCAACCTCAAGTAAACGTAAAAACGTTTTGCAATTAGATATTCAAATTGTTGGTGTAAAGTTCGTAATTTTAGATAATTTAAGTAAATAGCCCCAATTATACGTGTATCTGGGAAGAATTACAAGTGGTCGAACATAAGTTGGAGCGGTACGGATACGTTATTTAAGGTGCGGATAAGTTGGTTGGTCGTATTTCGTACCTTAATTCTGAATTTGTTTATATTAGCTAATAAAAGTAGAAATTACGTTTTGAAATCCATTATGTTGAAATTAATTGGTTCGAAACGCGTATTTATAACGACCGTTCCCAACGACTTCATTTTGTCTCTACTCAATGAGATTTTTTGGTGTTTTTCTATTCGGTTTAGCTGAAACTTCGGAAATTTCGCCGTAAATGCGTCGAATTATCGTTTCCCGGCCGTCGAAATTCGGTTACGTTAGTATTAGGTATAATTCCTCGGAACCAGGTTTCGTATTTATTAAAAAGAGTAAATTAAGACGATATATAGGCGTCGAATACTTCGTTCATATAGTCCAGGCTTATAATATAAAAAAGGAGGCATTTTATAAGCCGGCGAAGATACGTTAAACGTTTCTATCGTTGTAAGCTAACAGGTAATCATTATTTTATTTAGGGTCATCTTTTCTGGATATATCTTAATAAGGTTATGTATCAAGTCTATCATTTGTACTTTCGAATTCGGTTACGTATATTATAAAGTTAGCTTTTATCTGATACTGAAAATTATACTCGGCTTAAAATTATTGTTTAGTCCGAATTTTCTCGTAAGTAAGGTGGTTTGTAAACTAGTAACCGACTTTGCCATATACAATACACCGCTTTTGCAAACTTGTAAGGCTCCGTATGTCTTTTCGTAAGTATTATTGTAATTTCGATATGTTTTTTCCATTTTTAAACAATCGTCTTTGTTTTTTTCTATCAGGGTTTTTTCCTTGGTATTTGTACTTTGGGCGTTCGTTTTGCCTCGGGAAAACCTTAAATATCCGGTTTGAAATATGGTATATTGTCTCGATAAGGTTTTCTTGGATAACTTGAGCTTTAACTTTAGTTTCATGTGCTATAAATACTCATCCGCGGCTTGTTTATTAGCTTATATAGGTTTCGAGCGATGTTTAAAAGCTTTTAAATATTTTTTCGGTTGAACAAGTATAAGGTCGAAATCCGGATTCTTATGGCAAGCTTTTATTATTACTTAAATAAACAGTTTGTCGCCTTTGTTTATCGGTTAGAGGGTTTCTTCACACTTCCGGAACTTAGTTAATAGAGCCGTAAGGATTTCTTATGGGTTTTTATCGGTATTTTCCTACTAGTTTTTTATAGATTTCCACGTCGTACTAGTTTCATCCCTATCGTATAATTCGTGGTTAATTTCCGTGTTGAATTGAGATGTAAAGCGGTTATAGTACTTTACGAATGTATCTACTTATATAAGGTGATATATATATTATTTCTTGGCTAAATCGGAAAGTATACCGGGTAAAATAACGTCGAATTCAATAATTCGTTTTTTTCATACTTATTAAATATAACGCGTATTGTAGTATTAAGTATGTTGTATGAGTCGCCGTTATAATTGTTACTCTTATCTTATAACTTGGTAAAGTTAGTTAACTTCATAAGGTCGCTTTTATTCGTAGGAAAGCGATATGGTGGGAGATCACGGTAGGAGTTGTAGTTCATGGGTATCGATCTGTACGGTATATATTAGCGTTTTACACCGTTTATTATTTCCCAGATCGAGTTGTTCTTCGTGTTTTAGCCGATTGTCGTTTTTTGAAGCGGGTTTTTTTTTTTGCGTTTCGGCTAATCCTGCCATCGCTGATCGGGTTATTTTCAACGTCCGAGATGTATTTTTGTCTTCAAGTCAGTTTAAAGTCTTGTTTTAAGGAGGTTTCGTATTTGACCCTCATTATAAATAATCGTTACAGTGTTTCCTCCTTTTCCGTCAATTCCTCCAGTTTTGTTTCCATTTCTCGGTAGGCGTTTAATTTTGCTTAAAGTTATATCTTAACTTATGGTAGTTTTTTATAAATCCGGTATTTAACCCTAAGTAAACGTTCCTAACGTTTCCTTAAGTAATACCCTTTTATAAACTCTTTTTTTTACCTTATTGTACGTTGACTTCGGCATCTACGTTAATTGGGCAATTTGAAATAGGGATTTTACGATGCGGCTATTACGTTTACCGGGTGTATCAATACCTTTACTTCGTAATTGTTTTCATAGGATTTTTTAAATTATATTATTTATAATTCGCTATACATTCAGTAATCAATTAGTAAAGTAGTTTTTCAAGTTTTCGAATGAGTAGCCTCCCTTAATTTCGCTACTATAGTAGTTAAAAATCATGTTCGTAACATGGATATTTGATGTATAAGAGTTCAAATCTTTTATTGGAGCCACGATTTTGTTATCCTAAAGGTTAAGGTCTAAATATTTAAGGATATTGCTACGAAACTACGTGTATGTAATGAGGTATTTTATATATTTGTTAGATTTTGTTAGGTTCGTTACTGGTAAAGCTATTATGTTTTCGTATAAGGTAGTTTGTATGTAGTTTCAAGTGGTTGAAAGTCTAATGAAATTGGGTAAATGTAAAGTAAATAAAGTAAGTAAAGTAATTAAAGCGGTTATAATAAAGTTTACTAGCATTTATTTGTACAAATGAATTTCAAACGATACGTAAATGAGGCGAGACCACAAATTAGCTAATCGTTTTAAATTATTTTTATCAGCGCTTGATAACACTACATTTGCCAAACGGCTAGAAAAACTTGAACGTTGTAGGAATTAAACTTGAAACATATAATGAAATCGGAATTAAAAGGAAAACGTGGCGAACGCGAGAAAATAAGGCGAACGTGAAAAGTTGGGTAGGGCAAAAAAAGCGTGTTTATATAATCCGGTATTTGGTGGCCGATTCGTATTGGCGTACTGTAGCAGAACTTAGTGGAGGAATCGGTTGGTTATTTGATATGTAATCGATGTTACTATGGCAGTCGGTTTAGATATTCGTGTGTAACCGATTTTGGTAAAGAGATCGGTATAAATTGTCGAAAATCGGATAGGTTCTATCGAAGGGTTCTGAAAATTAGGTTTTTTTTGGATTGAGTGGCCTGATAAGTGATAGGAGGCCCTTTAAAAAGGGCCCGGGTTACTATTTTGAAGCGCTAATATAAGTTGACAGTTAACGAAACGGGGCTGTTCTTTTCAAAGTTATTCCAAATCTTATAATCTTATTATGCTTCGGGTTTATCGGCGTTCCCGCGTAATTTCACACTCCCATATAGTGTATATAAGTCGTAGTATTAAAACACAGGCAATTAAAACCGTTGCAATATCTTGCTATAGATACTTAACTTGTATTTGTCCTTTTTTTCTTAGCTATTTGTAGTCGACTTAATCGGCTACTAATTAATATCGGAAAGGTTTTAAGCCTTTAAGGTTTATGTAAACTAAGGTCTTTAGAGAGAAATGAAAATAATTGGTATTATAGTATAGTAAAAGATGATAATAAGTTAAGAAGAAGTATCCAGAGGTGTACGCCACAAGTGAGGACTTATAAGTCTTCCACTCAGAGCGTATTACTCTGGAATACTTCTTCTAAACCAATCCAAACATTACCGTCGGTCTGGAATAGCCATTCCAGACCGATCCATGCATGATGCACTTTGCGTCTTGCAAGAGTGCAGCCTGCAGCGTGACACGTTACCGTGCACTCTGCAGGAGTGCACCCTGCAATACAGTACACTGCTACTTGGCCTATGTATACTATCTATGAAGGCATATAGTAATATCTACAGTACCTATATATCTATCTTCATATTCGAATAAATAACTGCATGTTATGTAAATCGCAAATAATATATTTAATTGTATATTTACTCATATCGTCGGAAAATAACGAGCTTCTTTAATGGAAACAGTAATGACTATCATTATTTTAATACTTTAGGGTATTTAATTCATGATTATTGTATTATCTACTTTAAGATTGATACATTTTGATACCCTCTCAACCTTTTTCTACAGATAATTGCGCTCTATCCTCACGAATATGTACGTTTTGGAGAGCTTCCTAAAAGTTTTGTTAATGTCGAGTTTACTCTGTAGATTTAAACACTTTATGTCAGTAAGGCATCCATGCACGTAAATGTAAATGAAGAGTAATCGTAAGATTGATATTGTAGTAAAGATAGATGATCGCTCATAAAGAGGTATTCAGAGAGCGCACGCCACGGATAGGAGGTTATAAACCTCTTATTCGAGTAATGGCTATTATTCCATGTATTTTGGAATACCCCTTCCAGACGCGCCACGCATAATGCACTATACAACTTGAAAAATCGCAGTTAATAGGGTGATACGTTATCATATACCTTGCAGGAATATACCCTATAATATAATACATTGCCACTTAGCATATATACTAGCTGTAGGGGTATATAGTAATATCTAAATCGGTAATTATTTATTCTTTCTTTATATATTTCGTACCCATAGCCTAATAGCGATAGTACTGTTGTAACGATTTCGTATACGTAATCTTGTAGTATCAGTGTAATTGCGGTACAAATTGTAAGAATCCAAATTAGTAGCTTTTATAACAACAATATGATTATAGTATCAAATGTAAAGGTTCAATTTAGTAATTTTTGGCTGCGATGGAAATTGTAATAAGGGGCTGGTTGATATAGTTCATCGGTGGCAATATAGTTGTTAATAGCGTCTTTTGTTTTTCCGACAGGATTGTAATTGCGAAAATGCTTTATGGGCGATTGCGTAAAGGTGATTACGCCATTACATGTTTTGTGTTAGTATAAAAAGATGCATCGTTATTAGACTGAATAAAACTTTATTTCCCCTTTAAAGAGGCGCGCTTAAAGTTAATACAAATCCCTATTTTAAATTAACTTAACATTTACTTTAATTAAATAATCCCAACCGCTCCAATAGGTAAGTTATTCGACTAATAACTATATAATAACCTTGCCTTTAAATAGATGTCGTGTAAAAACAGGTTTGTAAGGCACCGTTTAGCACGTAAATGCCGCCGCGCCGCCGCCACTGTCGTTGCCGCCGCCAACACTACTACCACTACTCATTTCCTGTCCTCGTCGGGTATATTCTTTTCCATAACCGCTTCCCCCCTGGCATCGTCATGCTCCATCGCCATCACTTCCTCTCTGGCTTCGCTATTCCCCACCACTACCGTCGTTAAAACCGCTACCCCCTTTTTTCCTCTTTTACTCCCACTCTTTTCCCCTATTTACAAAGGCAGGAACAAGAGACTTCTAAAGTTATAGACTTTACCCTCTTTCCGCGGGTAAAAACCCTTTCATCCACGGGAACCCTTTGGCATCATAAACGTAATCTAACTGAACTTCGCCGCGATTTGTATTCTTTAAACCCACATGTTTATATACCTTTAATATTTCATCAGATAAGGAGTACGAGGCGGACCTATTTCGCTGCTTCGAGCTTTGTATCACTAATGTGCGTCGGGAAACCTCTTTGAAACGTAAGGGGTTAAAATGGCGTATTCAAGTCCGCAATCCCGGGCCGCTAATGGATAAGCCCTATATACTGTGTCGCGTCTACAGCTACAGGTAAGTTTATTGACGATTGTTACGAAAGCGTGTGTTATTCGTCCCGTTACTACTGTTATGAACAGACTGGAAGCAGATATGCTCCCGTTCTGTTAATCCTAAGGTTATAGGCTAAAGCCATTCTATGCATACGCTGGCTTTATAGTAAGTTTTTACCGATTTCTTGAAATTTACCCTTTTTTAGAAGTAATTTTAGGGTATTTATAAAAATAACCGCCTTCGTAAACAATCAAAATAAACTGATATTAATTAGTAGTAGGCGTTAACCGGCGGACAAACTTGTCGCCGGCCATTATTATCGCTTGAAAACGGGGCCTGCATATATATTACGTAAACGAGTTTGACGACGGTATCTCGCGTTGCCGTAAAGAAGGTAAAGACACCCCGCGCTTTTGCCTAAGAGCATACGGCCTAAGGCATTAGATCATATCCTCGTTAGCGCCGATAACGTTTATAATGATCATGGCGGTGGTGATAACACAAAGAGAGAGAGCGATGGAGAGGATAGTGGAAATGCGACGGCTTCTTCTTTTTCTTTTTCTTCTAATAGTAAATAGCTGCCCCTTACGGCCCGGCTAACGCGCTCGACTATGTTATAGTAAGTGAAAAAGGAATATTTTAACTTCCCATAAAAACAATGGTAACTTAAGTGGTAAATGTAACTTAGAATACGTAAAATATAAAGGGACAAAATGTTACAAACAATGCGATATCGTAAATTTAAATAGAGAAATGCAAATAGTGAAATACTCAGTAAGGCTGAAGTACGTAGATTAAAGAGTAATAGTATGTCGAAAATGGACAGAAATAGTAAATTTAAGTAAAGGTAAACTTATAAGGTAAGCGTAGGTGTAAGTTGCAGATCGTGTCACAATTCGAGATACAGCGCGGATAATTTGTTTCGGACCGCTTCAAAACGATAAATGTAATGTAGTAATTTATTATAGTCATAAAAACTTGTTAGAAACTTTAAAAAATATGGTATTTATTCATATAAGCGTTCTAATGATTTGTTGGGGGTAATTTTATTTATTATGTCTGCTAAGTTAGACCTTTTATCGATTTACCTCGTTTTATCGATTTTTCGGCGCTTTTCCAATTCTCGAAAAGTTATAATATCAATTATTAAACGTTTATCATTCGTAATTCCACGTTTAATGAGGCATTTTCGAAACGAAAAAGAGTAAGTGTATATAAATAGATGGATATGGCATAAACTAACGTTGGAAATAATTATTTAGACCGTTATCGTTATAGTAACTCCTAAATCAAAACATATAACTATATCATAGATTTCCGAAACCAAAACTCTTTTCATAGCCCGTTTATACTTGGTAAAGCTTTAATGGAAAATATTTTCATGAAGCGTAAAGCCGTTTCGTACTGGAGTTTCGTTGTCGAAAACCAGGACGAAACTTATTTACGAATTACAATCGTTATCATTAGCAAAAAAGCCGTTACTAGAAAGAAAAAGCTTTATGAGATGTATATCTAACGTTATAAATTACAAATCGCGTTTTGAATTATCGATTTGCGTCATAAAGCGTTTCTTAAACGCATTATATATATCGTTCAACGGGGTAATTGAATATTACGCGGCTATCGAAAGGTTTAGTATCGTTTTCGATTGTATTATTAAAGTAATTTCAACGTTACCTACGTGTTAATATTTGTATTCGTCAGCCTGTTTTATGTTATGTAAACTATGAGAGTAACTTTATCCAATTGGCCATTGTATGTAAGGCTTAAAACAAAGTTTCAGAAAGTAATAATAACGTCGTTAGAGTCAACTTCATGGTTCTCCATCAAATACATTTAGGGTTTGCTTTTAGGCTGGCCTTTAAAAGTCTCCTCTCTTTAAATACAGAAATCGACGTGTGATATAAATTTAATGTATCGTTCGTTTGTATACCCGTTATTATAAAGCTTTGAAAATGCGTCGTTAAAACTAATTGGCACGGGTCGAAGGCTAAGATAATTATCTCATGCCATTTTTATAATACCTTTAATAAGTATTATACTAGTAAATAACAGATTTACGTAAGCTGTAAAACGGTTTTATAATACGTAAGATAGTTTTAGGTAAGTATTATGTTTTAAGATTTTTAGGAACATCGGCGTAAATACATTGCTTAAACCGTTCCTCGAACAAGGTGTATATCCACGTAATATTACGAATTTTAATATATAAGCTGTAAAGTGTACTAAAGGAAGTTATAAATTTAAGAATCAAACCGTAGTTATCCCGTTATAAGGAAGGCGATTAGGTTATAATATTCTTTTCATTGTTATCGTCGTAACCTTTTACAATTAGGTAGGTTTTTTTGTAAGATTTTCTGGTTTCACCCTTAACTTTATGGATAAGCCGAGTGGATTTTTTATAAGCGTTGTAAATCGTTAGATCGAACCGTTTATAGCGAAATACGCCCTATTAGATTAAGGTAACGATTTCTATTTAAGTGTATTATTTGAAAGGGATATTTGGGGTAATAATAATGTCTTTGTGGCTTAACTTCATGTTAAACCCATGTTTTACTATTTTCTTCTAAGTGATAAAGGAAGCTACGGTAAAGGTTCCGGGGCGTTTTTTAGTTTTCGAGTTAAAAGGGCAGTCTCGGCGACGAGGTATTGGTAGGCTTAGTATAAACAGCCATTTTCATTTTATGAAAGCGAGCTAAAAGTATAATTAGGGGGGTAGGCTGAAACTAGAAGCGGGTTAGATTCATCGTTTGAGAGAGTTTTCCGTCGGTGGTTTTAGTCGAATTAGGGTTTTGGGCTGTTTTTTGTATCTTCCTTTTGTGTTTTTGTATTATTATCCAACAAAAGTAAATCGTACAATTTACCAAATTAATCAATATATTATAGCTTTTAAACTCGTTATACGTTTAATTGTTAGTGTATCCGTCCTTAGTTTTTTTAAAACAGGAACTCGGATTACAATAGTAGGCTTAAAACGATAGTCTTACGTAGGTCATTCCCTATAGCCAGCTCTTTGAAAACGTGGTTTTTAATCCGTCAGAAACGTAACGTTGCTATACCTTTCTCTATAACATTCGTCCTTTACACCGTAATTAATAATAGTATAAATTTTATATAAATTCCTAGGTAAATACCTAGAACAAGGAGCGTAAGGATTAGTATATTCGGTCCGGAAGTTTTGTTTACGGCGTTAACCGCTATTTATAGGATTAATTTCTTAGAGATATTACCATTTATCTTTTGAGACAACACTATATATACCCTTCTAAAGGGATTATGATACCGTTTAAACTTATCAATACCTTATAGTACTTTTACTCGTATTTATTTGTATTTATTACCGGCGGCGATTTTAACCTTGTTACACTACTTTGTAAAGTCGAAAACGGTACCATCGTTGTGCGTAATATAACCCAAAGGCTCTAAATAGACTTTAAACTAATAGTTAACGAAAACTTTTTAATAGTTTGTATTGAAAGCATTTCGTGTAAACTTGGCGACCTGAAATAATATTGCCGCGTCAACGGCATAAAATCCCGGATAACTATTTAAATAGATAAGATTAATAATTACCTCATAATTAAAGTTTACGTTATTTTTAAAGGCTGACCTTAAACCACCGTAAGGCCTATAAGTGTAGCTGGTACTTATCGCAAAACTTTTCGATAGCTTTAAATTCGTCCTTTTACTACAGGCTATTGCTTGGTTAGTATCACTAGAGATCCAACCCTAGTAGTTCTACACGCTCCTGCGATGCTTTGGAGCGGGGAGGAAGCCGTTTGAGGATACGTTTCCCCACGTCACGTAACTGGGGGTTGCACCATCTTAGCTTTAAAGCTGCTCCTTAGTAGGAACTTCTCTTTTTCTTCTTTATTAAGGTTTATAAATATAATCTGACAACCTTAAGCGATAGCTCCGACCTTAATCCCTTTATATATAAACTTCTATTCCTTTTCAACGGTGTTTTAATTGTTTATTAGCAGTTATAGCTTAGGTTTATGTTTTTATCCTCTAACTAAACAAATCTAAACCACAAGGTCCTAAAACAATTTTTTGACGCGCGCGTTAAGACGCAATTTTAAAACGCGTTAATGGCCTAGTACGATTACCTTACGGCTTAACACGAAAGCTTTACCGATGCCTTACGTAAGAAACTTATCGAGTGAAACCAAACCGTTCGAAAGTACGCACTACACTTTAAATAACGAAACAATGAAGCCTTAAACGTCCTAACAAACATAATCCAACAACTTTAAGTTGCCGGTACATTTAAATCTTCAGAATAACTTCTCTCTTAAGGGGTTTTCACTATGTACGCCATAAACAACGTTATGGCTATACCGCTCCTTACTAGGAAACGCGACATATTTTTAGATGACGAAGATTTAAACTCATTTAACTTTAATTATAATGTTAGTGCCCTTCTCGAAGGGCGTTAACGACCTAAACTCAAACCTTCTAATTAACCATTTAAGTTGTCCGCTATAAAACTACGATTTTTTATATAAGAAGCTACGATAACACGTAAATTATGTCAGAATCAAAAGTTTATCGGCACTAAAAAAAAACATTTTTATACTATCTTTTAATAGTAAAAGGATCCTGCCAAAACTATCATAAAAATTTATTATATCCGCAGAGATGATAACGGTATTAATAACTCTAACGCTTCTATAGTTATGTTTTGCGCCTATTAATATAACCTTAACAAGGCTAAAACAACTATCGTTCGGCTAACTAATATAAACTAGGGGGCTCGCGAACGATTTTACGCCATTTTTAACGCTTAGGAAGCCTTATTCGCAAAAGCTAGCGGTATAACCTTGAAATCTGACGCTAAGCTCGCTATTTTAAAAGAGGTTCTTAATAATACACTCGCTAACTATAAAAGGATTGAGGCCGGAGCAGTCGCTCCAAGTGGTCAGATTCTGTCTATAAATCTCGATGAAGAAGAAGGAGAAAAAGTCTCTGCTAGAGAGCGGCTATAGAGCTAAGATAGTACAACCTTTTCCCCAGTCATGTGACGTGTCCTTAAGCGGCTCTCTACCTGCTCTAGAGCATCGCAGGAGCGTTTAGAGCTACCAGAATTGGATCCCTGGTAATACTGGCAAGGTATTAGCTTATAATGTTACCTCTAAAGACATTCCTATCGTTCCTTCCCTCGTTTATTTTGAAATCGAGGTATAAGGTGCTGTAATTATAAGAAAAGTACGCATGACTTTTAAAAAAACACGGTTTCATGTGGAAGGCACTAGGCTAAAGATACATAAAAGGAGCTTAACGCCTTCTTCTTTCTATAAATAATCCCTAAAGTCTCAATTACAAAAGATAAAACTTCCTCCTTTCCTTAACCTTTAAATTTTCTATATAAAGTTAGTACTTATAATTACTAGTATAACACTTATTTGTTTTATAATCCTAATATTGAATTTACTTAATAACGTTACGATAAATCCTTAGTTTGCCGCTAAAATAGATAAAACTATCAAATATATGGGTTATATGTTTTAAAACAGCTTAGTCCTTGTTAACGAATATAAAGTTCCCTACCTTAAGGGCTATCAATATACACCTCTAACGGAATTCGAAAATAGACATGTTTTATATACATTTATAAAATGTCGTATAATCTCAAAATGTTTTGCCAAAAAACTAAAGATAAATGGTTTTAATAACCACTAGAAAGCTGTTAACAAGTAGCTAAACACTGGGGCCCGGTGTCGTTTCTATTCTATTAGGGTAATGGGTCGTATTTCTAGTTATACGTAGACACCGTTAAATCTAAACCCGGATATAAATAAAGCTATTAAGGAATTATCGGAAACGTGTCTGGCGTTCGACCCCCAGGATTGAGGTAAATCCACGTACTATAAGCCGCTCCCTAGGTATTAACAAGCGGATAAAAGGCGTAAAAAATCCGGTAATCTCCGCTAAAAAGGCTATAAAAGTCCATCGCGCCATGTAACGTAAGGTTAATACCCGAGGCGGGGGAAGCTTTGTCCCCGCCACTCCCGTGTAGTCTAGGGGCCCGCGGGCCGTACAATTGATGAACGAGAAACGTAATAGTCAGGTAAATTTTTATAATCAGGTAAAAATAGGGGGGGGGGGGGCTAACGAACAACCTAGAAACGTTACTAAAAGTAATACAAAAGTGTATTAAGGTTTTGGAGCGCATTAATATTGAGCTAGATTACATAAATGTTAAAGTAAGTCAGCTTATGAAAATAGGTAAGAAAATACTATGTAAGGACTCGGACCAGGATTTCGAAGATATATTTAATTAAAGGCTTGGTTATAGTCGTTCGTTCTTTGTCTTTATTAATATTAATACCCTAATTTAATATGTACTTACAAGCGGTTTATGCGCCGCTCTGTTTATTAAAGTAAAGTGTAAAATTATACCCGCCCAAGGGTTAGACGTAAAAAACTATCGTTATGTTTAACTGGTTTATAATGCGATTCGAAGGTATCGAGTACTATGGTATTAAAAAAGTTTAAAAGTGATTTCCATATTAGGTATATATAGGCTACCTATTTAACTAAAACTTACCGTTCGAGTTAATTATAACGTTGGGTACGTCTAACTTAAGGCTTATTACAGGCCCATAATATACTTTAAACTTAATATTCCGGTTTCGTTTTACCATCGTCGTTTTTAATAATTGTAGCTTACAAGTAAAAGTCTCTAGTTTATTAGTTTAAAAGTAAATCAGGAACGGCTCGAACGAGTTAATCTGTATAAATCGAAGATATTTTCCGCCCTATATATTAAGTTTAACAACATGAAAGTCGATTACATGCGTTACCTAATACGTATCGCAAAGTTAATTTAACTTTTTAGAAAATTCGTTTGGTTTATAATTTTTAAGGAAAAGCCAAACGTTGTCGCCGACTCGAAAACGTTTCGAAAGAGAGAACCGCTTATCACCAGCTTCCTCTATACGTTATAACGTAACCGCTATTACGGCTTATACGAATTTCGTGACTTTATGGATCTTTTAAACAAAGTTTTTAGCTTTGAAATGTAATGTCATCGTCGAAACGAAAAAAAAGTTATACCGGTTCAATAAAATTAATATAATAATAATAATTTATAAAAAACGGGCTAATACCGATAGCTGTCGTATCCTTATTATTTAATACCAATTAACAACCGGGTAGTAAACGACTTTAGTCGAGTGATATATAAACGACTAATAAACATAAATACGTAAAAACCTCTTGATCTACACATTCGGTTACGCAGTAAATTTCGCAGTAAAAAGCGGTACTTAAACGTTACTCCATCTTAGTTAGGTCGTAAAATCATTTTTAAAACTTATTGGTTTGATTAAAATCACGGTTGCGAGTAAACGTACGCGTAAAACTATAAAAACGCTAATAATAACTAAAAAACCGCTTTGTATAAGCCACGTAATTTATAGTAATTATTGCTTCTAGGGTAACGGCTTTACTTAAGCGGTTTGTAATAACTATAAAGTAACATGAGTTACCCTCGTATTCCTAAGGTAAATTAATTATAAAATCAACAAAAAGTCAGTTTTAAAGACATTCAGAAACCGTAAGTGATTTAAAGAGCCTTTTTCGACAGCGTCTCCAATAGGTTATACGGTTACAAACGTCGTAGTTACGGCAAACACAACGGATCGCACGATATAAGCTTAGCCAAAAATACGTTTTGAAAAAAATAGTGATAATAACATCGCGACCTATGTGGCCGGTAATAAGCGAATCGTAGGTAGCTGAAATAGGTACCCAAATACGGTCGCGAAGCCTTAAAACTCCCTGTCATTTACCAAACATTTTGAAATTAAAATCTTTAACGTATTGTCGTCGTCGGTACGGATTTCCGCTAGGAAGTATCGGTCGCCTATAAGTACTATACATATTAGGTGTAGGAAAGTGACATCGCGTGTAATAACAGTATTTTAATAACTTTAAAGGTCGACGTTACTAAAAATTTACGGCCCTTTAAAAATAATTCTCCGGCGACGCGAAACCAGAAGACGTATGTACGTGGGAGCAGCATAAAAGAAACTGATTCGGGACGTAATAACTGGAGTTTTCGGCTTGGGTAATGTGAATTTAAAAGGTCTTGAGGAATATTTTAATTTTGTTCTAATAATACGTTCAGTCGCGCGTAATCCGCTGTTTTACTATATGCTAACCGAAAGCGAAATGATAAAAGGCGTTTAAACTAGCGGATTTGTCGTTTAGAAAGTCTCCGTGTCGTTATAAAGTATTTCAAGTTTTTGTAATCCGTTAGGATAATAAACAGACGCTCTGTACCTCGGAACTCTGCGTTCTATGTTTTTAAACAGCTTATAATTCCCAATAGCTCCTTATTGTAGATTTCGTAATTGTATTCGGCGAGAGACAAACAACGGGATTAATAAGTAAATAGGCGTTGGTTACCGTGGTCGTTAAGTAAAAGGAGGCAGCTTCTTAAAGCCCAATTGAAAAAGTATACTTCACAAAAGGTATTAAAGTTGGGATCCTATTAGGCGAATACAGGTTCGAAAAAAAGCTGAACTTAAGCCGTTCGAAAGTAGGTTTTTCAAGCCTTTAACTAAATACAGTATCCTCATGAGTTAATCTTAATAATAATCCGATAATCGTCAAGTAATCGCGTATAAAATAACGATAAAAATTTACGAACTTTAAAAAACTCTATATTCCTAAAACCGTTGTAGAAACCGCCTATTCTCGGATAACACGTATCTTCTCTAAGTTTTTATAAAAGCCGACGCTAATTTCGATAAAGAATCCTAAGTATTTGTTTTTTTTAATACCGAACTCATATTGAAAGATATCAAAGTAAAGTTTCACGGTAGTTAATATACTAAGGATTTACTTAATTTTCATTTTATAGTTATCGAAGATACTATTCAAAAAAACGAAATCGTCATCGAGGTTATCAGAATGAAAAATATCGAGCAAAGAGCGTAACAAAGTATTAATATACCATCAAAAGGTAACGGGGGCGCTAAAAAGATAGAAGGAAATAATAAGTTATTTGAAAAGTCCGAAACGAATACGAAATATAATTTTCCATTTATCTCCTATTTTAATACGCAGCTCATAAAAAAACGCTTTAATATATAATTTAGTAAACCACTTAATTTACGAAATGTTTACGAACGTCTTTTTCATAAAAGGAAGCGAGTAACAATCTGTCGTTATAATAATATTAAGCCGGCGATAATCGATATAAAATCGTAACTATTTATCTGGTTTTTTAAAGAAGAGAATTACGGCGTCCGCTAAGGAATTACTTACTCGAATATAACCTTAACTAAGTAATTCGGTTAACGTTTTACGTAATACGAGTAGTTCGTTACACGATATATCGTATAAAAGGGGATTTCGTAATCCGTTCCAAAACGGAAAGGTGGTAATTTATCGCCGAGGTCTTTATCGAATAAAGGAAAGAATTACTTGAAATCAATGGGAAATTTATCGTAAACGAAAACAAGTAGTTTCGGGACGAGTGCTTTATTAATATTTTCGAGGGAGACGGCGGCGAATTATGTAATAGCAGTTGAATCTTCACAGGCTTATCGTAAAATAACGTGAAAAAGGGTAATGCTAACCCTTTTCGGCACTTTCTAAACGGGCGTAGACCCTCGGTTTTGAATACGTTAATTACCGGCTTGTTTTAAAAATAATATGTACTTCATAACATTATAAATGACTTATTAGTATTTTATCCAAGGCTTACCTAAAATAACGTTATATTATAAAAAAGAGACGACGTTGACGTTTACAAGGTTATAAAGGGAAAAAAACCGTTAAGTAAAACCGGGTGTATAAACTATAGTTTAGTTCAGTTATTGTAAAAGAATAGGAAAACTAGGTAACTTTAAACGTTCAATAAGCTATTTACTTGCAATATTATAATATTTATAACCTATATTTACTAATACGTAAATAAAAGGAATGAAATTGAGAAGTAAATTTAGAATAAACGAAAAGATATTTAAGATTTAGGGTGAAGACGTTAAATTAAATTAAAGTCTTGTTAATTTTCATACGCTATTATATATACGAATTATGTTTTTCCCTTTTTGAGATCGATAAAGTCCTCGGCCAAAGTAAAATGAATATTTATAACGGCTTTGTTATTAAAGCCGCTCGGGCGTTACATCGGGTCCTATACGTAGGTACGGATCCAGTAACCGTCCCCTTCGTAACGTAAATATAGTCTGAGGTCCTTATGATGGAAGAGTTTCGCGTGATTAACCCAAACGTCGCGCCTTTTAAGAGCATCTCGAAAGGCGTTTATACCAATTATAATAACATCGCCCTAACTATCTCGAACGGACGCATTATCACCGTTATTCCTACCATGGGAAACGACTCCGGTAGCGATAGTATTGATACAGCCGTAACGATTACGAAAATTATAAAAGCGCTTATCGATAATTTAAACGTGAGTGACCTATTTATTATAATCCGCCGTTATATCGACGGGTAATAAAGTATTGATAATTATATTATTAATCGGGGTTTTTTTTTTAAAGAAAAATAACGAATTTAGCGGCGAATTCTTAGGTTATATCGCCGGCTTTCCCGAATAAGACTTTCTGGGTATTAAATAAAACGTAAAATAGTTTACGAACTTCCTACTTTATATTAGTAAACCGAGCCATAACTACTTAAACAGCATTAAGGTCGTTATAGTAGGCGTAAAGTATAATTATAAAAGCGTCGGGATCGTTAATACCGCTGTTGCTTCCGTAGGCGTAATAAATTTTGATAACGGTTTTCGCGTTGCCCTCGAACTATTGAAAAAGAATGTAATAATATTTTTTTTAATACTAATAAATTCCGGTTCCCAAGTAATTTACATATTATTCTAGCCCTTCATACCGGAAATCGTAATTTAATAATGGAAAACTTAACTGGTTAATTAAAAATTTACGTTTAGGTCGGTAACACCTGTTAATAAAGGCGCAAATATCGTAGTTGGAATTAAAGGAGTCGTCGTTATTTAAGGAGTTAACGTGGTCCCTAATAGGGAATGGTATAATAACGGTATCGTTCGTAACATATATAAAGGAAACCTTTTAAGGGAGAAGGTAATCCGAGAACGTAAGCGTGCCGATAACTTCAACCTATTAAATTATACTCGTTAAAGCGTTTAGCGTATCTGTATTTCTTTATTTTAAGTATAAAGCGTATTTTCACATACCTTAATCCCGTTCGATAAGTTTTATACGTAAAGCGTCGATAAAGCGTTCGTGTTATGTTATAAGGTAATCGTACTAGGCCACTAAAGCGCTTTGGAGCTGCTCCTTAACGCGCGCGTTAAGGAATTTCTTCAGGGCTTAGGGATCCAAACTCGGTAAGTCGGAGGATAAATATATAACCCTAGGCTATAACCGTTAAAGAGCAGCTAAGACACCGTCAGGAAAAAATCAAAGTTTATATATAAAGGTACTAAAGCCGAAGCTATGACTTAAGATAGTCGAATTTTATCTATAAACCTCAATAAAGAAGAAGGCGAAAAAGTCCCTGCTAGGGAGAGGCTATGGAGATAAGATGGTATAGCCTTCTCCCCAGTCATGTAACATGTTCTCAAGCGGCTCTCTCCCTGCTCTATAGCATTGCAGGAGCGTGTAGAGATACCAGGGTTGGATCTCTGGTAATACTAGCTAGGCACTAGCCTATAACACTAACACGTTATTCCACTTTAACATACCCGGAGATTATAATGAATAGGTAACCCGCGCTCAATTTATCGATGAAAGCCTTTATAATTTCCAAACTCGTTACGACGGTACGGGTACTATTGTTATTGGGAGCGCCTCCCAAAGTAGGAATATCGGCGGCGATACGCCCGCTCGGGATAGCTAGGGCGATATCATTATAATTTGCGTAAGCGCCTTCCGAACCACTTTTACATAGCACGTCGTTTAGGTTAATTATTTGAAACTTTTCCGCCGTAAAGATTTCGGTTTATACTTACGTTAAGGCGCGAATAGTAAGCGTATCCGTAACTAGCCGGAGTATTAGACGTAACGCATGAACGGCTTTAACACTAAAGCCATTAATTTTTTTTTTACTTCGGCTGAAAGTTTTATCGACTTCAAAAAGGGAAAAGCGTTACTCTTATAGATTGTTGCGTATAAAAATTGAAAAGTTTTTAATTCTACTCATTAGCTTTATCAAAACTTTTTAATATATTTCTGTTAATAATAAATTTAGTGTATGATTTTATTCGTTTTATTTACACGTTAATGAATATGAGTAATAAATATTATAATGATACATATAAACGATTTACCAATAGATTAAAGTTACCGCGCCTCCCGATTCCCTTACTATAACTCAGCGAAGCTACGTACCATGTGCACAGCTTTCCCCTTCAGCTTATTTCCTTTATAACCTTTTTAAATATGGACTTCGATAAATACCGCCACCGGATATAAGCCTATATTGTTCTCTCCTTACAATATAACGTTTTTCAGGTCAACCTTAAATTAAATATTAGTAGGTTATTTACAACGCCTTAAAATATATACTATTCTTAGAACTAACTGGTAACTATTACGTTTGAAAGTGAAAATTTGCACCCGTTTAAAAAACGCCGAAAAGGGTTGACGCCGCTATATTTCTCGTTATATTACGAAAGGCCCGTCAAGACCGAACCACCATTACATAACTCGCCGCCGTCTCCCTCGAAAATATTAATAATGTATTCGCTCTGAAACCATTTATTTCTGTTTATGACAAACTCCCCGCCGACCTTAAAAAATTCACCCCCTTATTCGACAAAGCTCTTAAAGTCAAACTACCCCTTTATCGTTCCGAAACAAATTAAGAAATCGTCCTTTATACCGATAACTAAAGCCAACCTTTAAAGGTCCCGTGGGGTTCTTTATACGGCATGTTGCGTAAAGATCTCCTTATATTACAAAAAAGGTTAATAGAGTTAACTTGGGCTTTATTCGAATAAACAAATACTTAACAGGTGCTCTAATACTTCTCATTGAAAAACCTAAAAAAGGGCTATGTTTTTATATCGATTACTGTTGTCTTAATACCATTATGAAGGCGGATTATTATCAGCTTTCTCTTACTAAAAAAAACGTTGGCTAATATTTTATAAGTTAGGTGGTATATTATATCAAACGTCAAAGCAGCTTTGTATCAACTCTGTATTAAAAGAGAAAAATGTATTAAAAACTGTATTTCGTATACGTTTCGGATTTTTCGAATAATTTATTTCTTCTTTTGAAATTTTTATTGCCCTCGTTACCTTTTAACGGTATATTAACAATTCGTTACGCTTTCTATTCGATATTGTTTATACCGCTTATTTCGATGATATCATTATTTATTTTCACGACACCCTTATTGACTTTATAGCTAAATTAAACTAGTCCTTAACGTTTTAAACGCTGCGAAACTTAACTTCAACATTTTTAAATACGAGTTCGACGTTTAAAAGACCAAATATTTAGAATTAGTTATTGAAGTTGACGTTGGTATATATATAAACCCAAAAAAGCTACGCATTACCCGAAAATAAAAGGCTTTTACGTCGACTTTAAAAGTACGAAGTTTTCTTAATTTCGAATTTTTTTACCGGCATTTTCTTCACGACTACTTGATAATTATTAAACTATTACTTAGGTTAACCCGCAAAGATACCCCATTTCGTTAGACATCTAAGGAAAAAGCTATTTTCAAACGGCTTAAGTTTAACTTTATTTTCGAACCTATACACACCTAATGTGATCTCAACTACGATACCTTTTTAAAAGCAAACTATTTTAGTTCGGCCTTGGGAGATTTCAATTTTCAATATGACAACTACGGTAACCTACATCTAATAACATATTACGCACGTCGTTATCTCCCGATAAAAATAATTATGAAATTCACGATAAAAAGCTACTTATTGGAATAGTATTGCATGCACTGCAGTAGGTCAACTTTACTAACAGTAAGGTTGACTGTATTGCAAGTGTATTGCTTTGTGCGGACTTACCGCATTGGGTGTAAGTCGAGTGCAGTACGATACACTTTACTCTAGGGCACGGGCCAAGCAATTGGTCATACAAATTACAGTGCAGACCGGCTAGCGGTCTGCCAAACCTAGAACAATACATCCACCATCTGACTACTGCAATACACCTATTACTTCGACCAATAGAATCGACAACGTTGCAACGTCTAAGGCCTACCAACACTGTTCAGTTTGCTTGCCTGCTAAGCTAAGCACAAATAAGCTAAGTATAAGAAGAAGCTACTTTCCGGTTACGCTGTAAGTTAAACGATCGCTGGAGTAGAGGAAAGATTCTTGAGAAGAGCTTTTAATAGTACTGCGACATTCTTCCAATGGCAGGAAAGTAGAGGAGACTTTTGGGTTGCGTCAGTCTTCCAATGGAAATCTAAAAGTAAGCGACGGTATCGTTATCGAAAACACTAAGAAATATTTATTGATCTTTTTTAAAGATGTTGGTATTGATTGTCAGAAGTTTCAAAGTTCGGCAAGTTGGTAAACGGCTAAGTCAGTACTTCTGCGGGTGCTACTACAACAGAAAAAAGACTCAGTTCCACGGCCTACAACAAACAACCTTTGACTTTTATCATTACTACCAACTTTCGCCCTTACCCTCTATACTAAACCTTTACCCTACTTCATTTTTTTTTACTCCCCACGCTAAGACGATGGTCAAGTTCGCTACTTTTAGCGAAAAAACTAAGTTACCTTGAAAAAGCCACGTCGCGCAATCTTACGCCAAGTCACCAAATCACCAAATCGCTAAGTCGACAAGTCCCCACGCGACTTTACACCAAAACACCAAGTCCCCATGGCCGAGATGACCAGGTTTTCGCCTTATACGCCTGTCAAAATATCTTCCCTAGCGCTCATTTTGTGGCTATTACCAACCTTGTTAGAAAAAAAGTAATCGAAGCGCTCGGAATTATTTTAACCAAGTTTTACGACGAATAACTTTGGGTTATAGACGTTGAATAAACCTTTGATAAAGCTTACCTGACTTACTATATTGGATAATAAATCTTCCAGTCTAATTCCGGTAAAGAATTTGGCCGCAGCGTTAACGATTTTCAAAACTTTCGCAAGTTTTTTAACTATTAAACACCAGATATGTGGAAGATGATCTAACGTTACATTGAGGCTAAGTTAAGGATAAAAGTAAAGAGGCGTGTAATTTACATAAAAGATAGGGCTTTGAAGGAAATAGCAAAAACCTTCTTTAAATTGGCCAAGCTTAAAGAATGTTTACGATACCCTTAAAAAAGGAGCAAAGCTATTAAGGAACCTTAACGCCTTTATATACGATTTAGAGGACCCCCTTTTATCCTTAACTAAGTTAAGCCTCTTCGTGTGCTAACGATAAGGAACCTGTTAACTTATTCGGTGGTTTAATACCATTATATGATAGCGCTAAATACGCCTTTAGCGGTAAAAGAGCATGCGAAATAAAGGCTTCCAACGCGTCCAGAGGTATTAAGATTGGAGTTTTATAACAGTTAACTAAGTAAAATCGCCAGGCTTCTCAAAACCTCTAAGGAATTATCGACCCTTAGTATTACAATAGGCAAATACCTTAAAAACCCTATCCTTTTAAACTTGACTACGTACGTAAACTGACTACAAGCCTTACTACAACACTTTACCCATCGGACCAAACGACTGGTAATTACCCTTAATACCGTACCTCGAAACCTTTAAGATTGAAGCCGTTAGAAAATACCAACTAAGTTTAGGATCACTATAGGGACCTTTTTCTAAAACTTATTAAAATGGTTAATATTAACTACAAAATAATAACGAACTTCGTTAAAATCTGGGATGATATAAAGAAGTAAAACGAAAAGCCTTATAACCTTTTCGATACCAAGATAATGCCTTTCCTAAATATTTTTAATTGAATAGAGGTTTTACCTTTTGGTTTTTACTTATTATTTCCCGAAATCCTTACTGGTTACGTTAAAGATTATTACTTAACCGTTCTAAGGAATGTTACCACATTTCGCGAAATTTATGATAGTATAAAAGACCACTTTAAGTATAAAGTTCACCTAGCGTAATATTATAAAAACTGGGTTACTACGCGGTAGAGTATAATAATAGAAAAGAAGAAAAATAAGGAATTACCGATGGATATCTTTAATTAAATAGTCAATAAGCTAATTATATGTTTAACGGTAATAAAAAAGGCCTACTTTGATGAATCCACACTTCTCAAGCAGGTATGGGTAGTAGTTACAAGCGTTAACGAGTTTAAATACGCCTTATAACGCCTAAATGCCACCTGTAAAGGCTTTTTTTTTAGCTAGTTACGCTCCTTACTTACCACCGTAATGGTACTTATACCAAACTCGTTTGGTATGTACCCTTAAGCCGACCACTTTCCTAATGTGGATAAAGATAACTTTTCAATGATTAATTACGTCGATTATAAGTACAGACGCCTATAATGCCTAATGTTTAGCCTATTGATTTCGGTTACAGACTAGAAGTAATACCTACGTTAACGTTAATAAGATATAGACGGACCTGTTAACCGTTAGTACTATTGTCGTACTAGTGGTAAGAAATGTTAGATTTGTGATAAAACTAGTTGCTAGTTAATTCGCTACCCCCCTGTCGAGCGAAATAATTAAAAGTTAATGTATTGTATCTAGTACCCTACCAATTTTTAACAGGAATACTTAAATTAGATTACAAACTTCGAGGGGAATAATCTTGTTGATGGCAATACTTTTAAGTAGATTAAGTAGCACGAAGATATTATTCCTGGTACGGTAGCCTAATAACTAGTCGATTATGCCTTTTTATACCATTGGGGTGGTAAAGACCTTTTACCCTAATTATACCCTTAATCTCTTACATACATTTAACCTTCTTAATCGTTACGCAGATCATACTTTTTAAGATATTATGTCAGATATAAGGGAAATAAGGTACTTAATAGGAGGCTATTCGTAATACGTAGCACTACGGAGGGAAAAAAATACAGTTACTAAGATTGATTGTTACGATACGGGCAAGGTTAAAGTTAGCTTTGGTTTAGGCGAATATCTATTGTTATTGAGGATAACGGTAGTTTAAACTATTTTGGAAGTAATTATGGTTTCCATCCTTAAGTCCCCTACCATTTTCCTACTTTGTTTAAAGGATATCAATACTTTTGACGTTAACATGGACGTTAATGTAAACGAGCTAGTTAAAAACGGCCAACGGTTTCCATTCGTCTTTAAGTAGGGGCTCCTATAGTTTTATCTTCAAGGTTCGGAAGTAGTGGTATTAAACCTAACGAAACTCGAGATAAGTTAACTATACTAACGCTTTAACCACTTAGCTGTTAATAAGCTATATAAAGTTTTAGAGTCCGTAGGGTATAATGATGTATTTTACTTTTCTTTAAAAGCTAATAAAAGGCTTTGTTATTACTGTTGAACATATACCTAAAACCTCCGGAGATTGAAGTTTACATTAAAAGACAATAAAAACTTTAACTGTAAGATTTTTGTTAATGTGTTTTATTTGGAAAACAAGCCTGTTTTTTACGTCGTCGATTTGGCAACATTTTTAATAGGGCTTAATTTTTAAAGTTCTTTTTGGCAAAGGATACGTGGAAAATGTTAAGGATACTGTAAATTAACACGTATTTGGGTTCACTTAATGTCATCGTTTACAACGCCGGTACTAACTTTACGACGGCGGAATTTTAGAGACATGTTAAGATAATACGTAGTAAGTGTAAACAGGTATCTGTAAAAGCTTACTAAAGCATTGGAAATGTTAAAAGGGTATACGCCCTACTTCGTCAAACGTATAATATTCTTACGTTAAAAATTAAAAATTTTATGGATTCGGAGGCACCACAATAAATATTAATAAAGGGTTTAAACTATATTATAGGCTTTAACGGCCTAATACTAACGTTGCTGGTCTTTAGAGCGTATCCACGTCTAACGAGTGAATTTCCGCCTTTAGCAAGTATTTAAAAACGTACTGCGGCTTATGATAAAGCGTTAAAGTAATTTCGAAGAGAATTGGCACGCCGTTAAGTCAATAACGCCCGTAATACCAAAAACGGGCTTATAATAATCGACGTGTTTGTTTTGCTACTATAAAATGAAGTTTTCGTATAGCGGGAGCCGGGAAAATTTAAGGGGCCGTATAATATATTAAGTATCGTAAACTTTAAAGTTGTTGTTAAAACTGCTAACGGTTTTATATTCTTCAGAATTGCTTAAGTGAAGCCTTACATTAGGGTTACTAACGATAAAAACCCTTAAATTCAGCGACCGAGCTAATACAAACCTCCTTTACTGGTTATCGACAAGCTAATAGCACGTTGCTGGCGCGAACGACCCCTGAAAAAGAGGAATATTAAATAGGAGTAATACGTACCGGGAGACGCATTTATAATACTGCTTAGGTAATTAGGGGAAAAAAAAAAGGAAAACGAAGAATTCGTTGTAAAATTTAGGGTATAAAGGATTATCAAGACTTCTGGTAGACTTTTTAAGGAAAGCGATAGGATCTAGATTGACGGTTTGTTAACCCGAAAAGTGGTATAATTTGTGTCGAAACCCGATTTTAACTTTTAAGACCTAAACGTAAAGATTTTTAAGTCAAGGATTATTTACGAGGTTAAAGGCAAGATTATGGGGCGGCCGTACGAAAAGTCACGATTAATCGTTTAAGGATACGACGATAAAGTTAAGGATTGGATTTTTACGTAGTCGCTAACGATTTAAAAGATTAGTTAACGTTTGGTAGTTACCTTGGTAGCAAGTTTGTTTGCCAGAACTAAAGGCAAGTTTCCACTTAATAACTGTAATATTATATAAGCTTATATATAATTAGTAACGGATCTATATTGGATTGTACTATTGGAGTTACTATAGGAACTCCATGCTATTTACCCATTAAAAACGGTAATGCGGTGTGTTAAACTATTGTATGGATTGGTTAAAGCAGGAGTTTATTAGTTCCCAACCTACTAATTGGACTTTTAGTCTCGGTTAGCTGTAAGGTCTTTTATATACGTTCCTTGTTTATTAGTAACATAAAAAAAGGACTTCGGTATGGTAGGCATATAAACTAACGATACCCTTTTCGTTGGAACTGTTAACTTCGTAGTACTGGAATAATAAACTATCGAAGACTTCAAGTTCTGGAATTATAAGCCGGTAACAACGTTATTGGAAAACACTTAAATCGACTTTAATGGATCGTTAATCCGTATATTTGGTATTAATGCCGGCCTTAGCTTTCGTCAAAAGGGTTAGGGCGTTGTTTTGGTTATACTTAATAAGATTAATAAGATAAAGTTTAACAGTATTTATAATAATATTTTCAAGGCAATTATATTGCTACCTTGTACTAATCGAAAGCATTTTACGACCTATTTATCGCGGTACAAATATAAATACCAATGTATAAAGACTTTAATTGACTAAATAAGAGACTAGAGTGATAGATGCAGAATTTAGACAGCGGAATCAATGTGGTGTTAATCGATCTTTTAAAGGCTAAATTAATAATCTTTACGGATGGGTTCTTTGCAAATAATACCAACCTGTTTCTATAAATCGGCTTCCTGATAACCCTCGTTAACGAAGATAAACGAGAGGATTAGTTTAGCATTATCGATAACCTGATTTACTGGACCTCCGTCAAGTGTAATACGATTACATGAAACGTGTTGGTTTCGGAGGTTTACGGCATAATAGCGGGCTTTGACATAAGTATGTCGTTATGGAAAACCCTTAACCTTATTACCAGGCAGCTGAAGATTCTTTTTATTTCGGTAGTGATTTGTACCGATTCGAAGAGTTTTTTCGAATGCCTGTTAAAGTTTGGAACTACCAGCGAAAAACGTTTGATAATCGATGTGATGGCATTTAGTGAAGCCTACGAGGGAAGGAAATTGAGGAGTTCAGATGAATCGAAGGTAAAGATAACTTTGCAAATTCTATAACGAAGACCACGCCAAATAAAGCCTTAGAAAGATTTGTAGATTGTAATAAGTTAATTACACATATCTAGGGCTACGTGGACCGGCCGCTGGGAAAACCACGAGACGGCGGATAAGGATGTGCTGGTAGATCGGAAGCCTGCCAAAGAATTTAGGCTAGCGAGATTAACTGGTACGGCTGAAGTGAAAGCCTGTAAAAGCCTGTGGCGGAAGAACTTTTTGTGGGAGTTGATGAATTTGGACCTCGGAGAAACGGAGCAATTGAGGTCAAATGAGGTCAATTTTTGTGTGATTTAATGTAGAAGGCAACTGGAATTGACAAGGATCTAGTTAGTTGACAAGGAGGTAATTCAATAGTAACCGGAAAAGATTTGTTAGCCACATTGGCGTGCGCGTACAAATTAAAAAGCCGCCAGTGTTGGAATAGTATTGTATATAGTGTAGTAGGTTAACTTTACTGACAGTAAAATTGACTGTACTGCAAGTGTATTACTTTGTACAAACTTACCGCATTGAGTATAAATCGAGTGCAGTACGCTGCACTTTACTCTAGGGCACGGGCCAAGCAATTGGCCCCACAAATTACAGTTTAGACCGTCTAGCGGTCTATCAAACCTAGAACAATACATCCACCATCTGAATACTGCAATACACCTGTTACTTCGACCGATCAAATCGACAACGTTGTAATGTCCAAGGCCTACCAACAATACTCGAGATTATAAGCTATTTAAAAATATAAAACGAGAAGCTCCAGGGCACGGTACGTCTGTTTACGATCCTAATAAATTACAAAAACTGCAAATACTTTATAATTACACGACGGCTTTCCGAACGACAAGTCCGTCAATTTAAATGCCTTTCGCAATTCTGTTTTCGATTAGTATATAATAAAGTAATAAATCATACCCGACCTAATACATTATTATAACGAAACTAAGATATTTCTAAAGGCTTTTGTTGGTAAGCCTTTATCGTTGCAACGTAGTCGATTCCAATTACTGTGGTCGAAGTAACTAGTGCTGCGTTGATATTGTTGATTGATGTGTAAGTTCTAAGTTTGGCAGACCGCTAGCCGGTCTGCACACTAATTTGTATGGCCAAACGCTTTGGCCTGTGCCCCAATTTGAAGTGAGCACCTACTGCACTACACTTGCAGTGCAGCCCCACAAACTGCAGCCAATATTGCAGTCAGTATAATCAACTTTACTAACAGTAAAGTTGACTTGACTGCACTGCATTTGACTGCTATTCCAACACTGGCGGCTTTTTTTTCTTTTTTTCTGTGCCTGCACGCCAGCGTGGCTTGGCATCAATTGGTGGTAACCTTTGAAATCCCTCCTCAATCCAAAAGCCAGGATCCCTGTCAATCACAATCAATCTGTACTGAAAACAACCTCAATTACGGCCCCTTTTTGCACTTTTGTTCCACCCTTCCGAGACCTTCGTTCCTCAAATCCCATGCACAAATTCATCGCCACAGACCTGCACAAATCAAATACGCCACCACTTGCGTACCTTTTGCCAGCAGTTCAGACTACTGCCATCGCTATCGCCACTATTACCCTGGCGGTCTTCCAATTTGCCAGGGCAACCTTATTCCTCCACGTCACGTGCTGGGCGATCCACGTATCCCTCGATTCGTATGGTCAGCGTATTGCTATCCACAAACCTTTCCAGGGCGCCATTGGGCTTGGATTTGGTTATAGCATCTGCAAGGTTATCTTTGCCGTTGATCTACCGGAACTTATCGATTTTCCGGGTTTTGTATGCCCCCCTTAATGCTATTACGTCTATTATCAGGTGTTTTTATTAGTCGTACTTAGTTTTGATAGGTATTTGTAAAGGCTTCGGGAGTCGGTACACATCACCATAGGTATGGGTGGCAAACCCAGTTATTTAGTAATAATTCTGAATGTACCGTTAGTCATTATACTAATATTAAAACCTGCTATTATACCGTAAATTTCCGAAACCGACACACTCTGAGCTACGCGCTTACACTTAATTGATATCCAATATATAAGGTTCCTGGTAATCGTAAATTACTTTTTAGACTTATCCTCGTTAACGAGTATTATCAGGAATCCGATTCACGATAAAAGGTTAATATTATTGATAAATAACCCATCTGTAAAGATTATTAATTTCGCCTTCATCAAATTCACAAAAACTATATTAATTCCTCCTTTTACGTAATTTATTCGTTACTCCATCCGGTTATTTAACTTGCTAAAATCTTCGTCATATGGGTCCTATACCTGTTACTTAATAAAAAAGTTGTACGATGCCTCCAGTTAATATAATGTAGCGATATAAGCCGTACGAGCCCTTTATTCCAGATACCTTTATTCCCTTACCTTATCAGCCTTGTCGATAATCATTAGGCTCGTGGCTTACCTCTTTTAGTATAGGCTAACGTAAGTGCCGCTTTTAGCCTTAACATTATAAATACGGAGTAACGATCTATTAAAGTTATGTTATATGCCCTTAGCTAGAATTTTACCTAACTTCTACTTCCAAAGGCCCAATTTTTCGATAACACATTATTTCGCCGTTATAAACGGAGTATCGCCGAGGAAAAAGGTATCTTTAGTTTACATACCTACGATGGCAAAGTTTTTGCCCTTTGTAATTAATACGCATGCGTTAAATATTAAAATCGTTATACCTAGCCTATTTTTAAAGTGTACCTGGTACGTTAAGAATCAGTAAACGACTACTTTAGCCTATCTGTATAAAGACTTAATATAATAGATTATTATACCAGCTTGAAACTTATCCCTTAGTTTTTAAAATGATTCTAATAGTATAATCCACTGAAAATCAATAGTAAATTACGTATACGCCTGCGTAATATCCCGCCTAAAAAGTGTAAACTAACCCTTTACGCTAATAGTTAAATTAATGGAATTAGTGAAGATTAAAATTTAATTAATGTTTTGGATTGTAGGCGATTAAGTAAGGATTTAGTACTTACCTTTATTACTATATCCTTAAGAGATTAGCCGTAACTCTTCTAACGGTTAATCCGTTGTTTTAACTTTAACCCCGTAAATTATCCTCGATTTAAACATAGTAATATTTTAGCCTTTAAATTACGTTAACGGTATAAACTGTATAACCCCCCGTAATAGAAAGCCGTTAATTTTCATTTAGTCACTTTTCTCCAAAGGCTTGCTTGATATATTAATAATGCTTTGGCATATGAACTAAGGGTAAGTCTTCCGTTAGACTTCTCGTTTTAAATACCCACGCCATTATATATACCTTACTAGGCTTGTTATCTCTATTTTCCTCCTCTTTAATATATATTTTCCTTTCAGGTGATATTTTACGCCATCGTCGTTCCACTAGCTTGTTAATAGTAGGCTCGAAAAGATTATATTCATTGATTCGCTCGACTTGAAGGTTATCAACGTCAGGATTTTTATATGACTTAAAAGATCTTTCATATGGCTTAAATTATGTAATTTGGAAAGTTACGGAGCTGTCAACAATTTCAACCACTACGTTGAAATTAATACCACTTAAGATTTTATACGGCCTTTCCTATTTGCCTAGCTTGCGCTACGTAAGAATCAAAATTTAAAGGGAAAATAAAAACACGTTTGTTATTAAAGGTTCGTTCCTGGTGTTCAAGACATTATTAACCTAACAGCGTGCCAATTTCTTCTTCAATTTCTTTAACGTTTTTCTGTATGCCATAATTCTCTTTTGGGTATTGAATGAGGGTAACGACTTTGATATTATACGTCAATAAGATTTAAATACTAATAAAGTTAGTATAAATCTATTAGAGCTAATAATATCGTTAAGACATTTTACCTTTATTAAAAGCCGTGCCTTTTAACATATAAAGTTTTCGATTTCCAATTTAAAGATATAATAAGCCTTTTATAGGACTGCGTATATCCTTTTAACCTTTCCAATACTTTAGTAAATTTTTACAAAAACCTATTTACACTAAATCCATATTAACTTTTTATTAATTTAAAACTTGATTATAGCGAAAATGGTATCTTTATTGTAAATTAATACGTTGAATTAGTCAAGGTATATGATAATCTACAAAATACGTAATACCTTCCATATTTCTTTCGCCATAATGGTTTTAAGGAACTTCGCACCGTAAAAAGCCGTAGCGAAGTCTATATCATATAATACTGGTTTGCCGTCCAGATAAAATACGACTTCGAAAATTTCCGAATTGAAGTTTTAATTTCTTTAACGTAAACTTAAACCTTAAGGGGGCTTAGAAATATATTTGACAATAGTGACAAAAACGTTTAAATACCTTTATTATTAACAAATTTTTATCTTCGTAACTAACTGCCTGCACAAGCTCATAAAACTTGTTAGTTGCCAGATAGTTAAACCTTCGATATAGTTAAAGAAGTTGAACTTCTATTAGATTTAATACCACTGCTTTTGGTCCTTAAAGATAAAACTAAAGATATCCTTACTTAAGGTTAAGTGAAAACCTTTAACCGGCTTTAATATGTATTAACTTATTTATTTAAATATTAACGTTAACGTTGAAGTTGTTCATTTCTTGAAGGAAAAAGAAAAATAGGGTAAGAGATTCTAAGATATAGAAAACAATAAGGCTAACAACAATCTTTACTATCTTTAATCCTAATAACGATATCTTTTTCCTAAAGCTAAAACCAATTTTAGCTTTACCTATATCCGCGTGGTCCAGTTTAGTAATATTATTATTATCCCTTTGCAATATGATGTATTATGAATAACCTTTTATTACGTACCGTGTTACCCCTATATCCGATATAATCCCCTAAACGACTTACTTCGCGTAGCGATTTCGAATGGTAAAGAGGTGTTTAAAGCTAGGGTTTTTATGGTTATAATAGCGGTAAGGGTCTTTACCTGTAAAACTATATAAAAATACGTGGTCAGCTAGTTATTACGTAGCTTTCGGGCTAATACCGGTGTCAATATTGGTATATTCGTATTAGCCAATAGCTTTCGGCTTATTTTCCTCCTCTTTAGCTTTACTTTCTTTAAATTGCATGATATGCTCCATGTAATTTAATTTTAGGTTAAAAGGATACTATGTCCAATACATCACCTGTTTTTCTTTACGTTTAGTGGCAGTATAACGTATTAACCAGTAACCCTGTTTACCATAAATCTAATATCTTTTATCGTTTAAGTTAATTTTAATGAACCTATTCAAAAAAATCCCAAGAAGTATAAATACCCTTTTCTGTAGGTAAAGATCCGAACCCTTTGTTAACCGTATTTGTTAAGATTTCTGTATCGTCGATTAATATAATACGAATTAAAAGGTTTTTTTCGTCATTCCTAAATTCCAGCGTTTAAGAATAAATATTAATCGAGATAGAAACTCGAACAGTTATTGTCGTAAACGAGAAACGTAATTAGCTAAAAAAAACCTTTCTCAGGTAATATCAAGGTATTATAGAGCGTATTCGAACTCTTTATAGCCCTTAATTATTTGCCGGACTTGTTGGGGTAAAGTGCCTTTACCAGCTCCTATGTTCCTCATTATCCATTAACAAAACATTGGTCTATTAAACAATTAATTTAAAGGGTTTATTTTACTGTCCGACTTTCTCTTATAATCTAATACGTAAAACTACTTAATAATATTCAAGTCCGTATAATACTGGGTGAGGTTCACATCGTATTCGAAATAGCCTTTTATGTTATCGTAAATTTCGCGAAAAAAGGTATAATTCGTTTAGTATCGAAGGTAGTAGTTTTTAACTTAACTGGTAAAGATATTGGGAAATAGCGAGTAAAAACCTGATAACTTAACTTTTATTTGGCGACAAATTTTAAAGAATAGGCGTAACTTGTCGTCAAGAAAGTTGTACGGCTTATCGTTATACTTTTTTTTACCTTCATGAATTTTAATATACGTGGTGATTGCCGTACAGTTCTTATCCTTTATAAGGATGCGTCGAGGATAAAAGGTAATGTACTGGTCATAAGGACCTTCTTCACTTAGCCGGAAAAAAGACTAAGGTTATTGTTAATACTAGTAGGCAGGATAATTACCTTTGGCCGAATTTGGAGGGAAAAGGCTAGTGGTTATGCTTACAGTAGGCTCTTATGAAAATCCGGTCCTTCCTTGGTTTGGTTGTTAAAACTGGACTTGTTAAGAAGCTTGGGGAAAGTGAGCTTAAGTGTTTCCGCTGCGAGGGACCTAGTGATACTCCTCTTGGTGTTAAGGGGTTCGGCAAGGCTCCTTTCTAATAGACAAGTGGATCTGAGGATTGAAGGGGTATAAATCTATCGATTCCTCCTAGATAGGTCCTTGCAAACGTGTATGTGATAGTTATGGGTTACTATTATTAATAACCTCTTTGTTCTTTGCTAAGGTCTATTAGGGGTCTTTATCCATAGCGTATTAGTTGAGTAGGATAGCTAGATTACCATTCTTCCCTTTCTTCGTATTAAGTTCAACACCTCGAGCAAATAAGTTGACCTTTATTTTTATCTTTGCTTATTTATCCGCCTTTTTTCACATGTTTAGACTCCAGTTGCGGAACTAGTTTCAAAAGATATCAAGAGCTATAAGTCTATAGCCGACTCGGTTAGAGTCTACGTCGAAGATAAAGCAGCCGATTTCGTTGGTCAAGTACTTTGGGGTAAGGTCTTCAATGGAACCAACATACCAGAGTTCCTCGTCGTAGTGCTTCGTAAAAGTGATACCGAAAGCCTTGATTTCCTTCTTTCGGTCGAGGTTGGTAATAAATTTAAAGTAAACACTTGCGTTAGATATCTTGGCGTTTCTTCTTGAGTAAGACTTGGCGATTTGAGGGCGTGGGGACTTGGCGTTTCATCGTGGAGTCGCGCGACGTAGTTTTCTTGGCGCGACTTAGTGTTACCTCGTGTTTTCTATCCGAGCAGCGAACTTAACGATTGACGTGATGTAGGGAGTGAAAAAGGGTAAAGTAGGGCAAAGATTTGGTGTAGAAGGTAGAGTCGAAGGTCTTTGTTAGTAGTGAAGATTGTTTGTTGTTTAGCGTAGGGACTTAGTCGTTTTTCTTGCGGTAATAGCACCCGTAGTAGTACTGACTTAGCCGTTTGCCAACTTTTCGAACTTTAAGACTTCTAACAGTCAATATCAACGTCTTCAAGAAGGATCAATAAAGATTTCTTAGTGTTTTCAAGTAGCGATACCGTTGCTTACTTATATACTACCGCGAACAACTGCATAGCCTATAAGTCTTCTCTACTTGCTGCCGCAAACAACTTCACAGCGTATAAGGGCCCATCGCAAGAACCTTTCCTTTACCTATCCTAAAAAGGACAAATCGTAACCAGAAAATAGCTTTCTTCTTCTACTTAGCCAATCTATGCTTAACCTAATAAGCACTGATCAGTGTTGGTAGACCTTTATCGTTGCAACATAGTCTATTCGAATCACTGTGATCGAATTAACTGGTACTACGTTAATATTGTTATTTAATGTGTAAATTCAAAGTTTGGTAGACCGCTAGCCGGTGTGCCCACCAATTTGTATGGCCAAACGCTTTAGCTTATGCCCCACTTTGAAGTTGGCACCTACTGCACTACACTTGCAGTGCAGCCCCATAAACTGCAGCCAATATCGCAGTTAGTACAATCAACTTTACTTACAGTAAAGTTGACTTGACTGCACTTCATTTGACTGCTATTTCAACAGCCTTTCATATTTGCGTTATTTAGGTCGACAAATTTAATTATTACGTTTCGAATAATCTGTTTTACAACCGCTTTTACACACGTATATCTTCCGGTTAATCGTCGCTGGCGAATTTATCCCGAACGGCCGTAAACTTTTTACTAACATTAACCTTTGAAGTTATTAGGACACCGATTCTATATGCAATGTTATTTACCCCCGATTAATACGCGTAATACGTATAAGCGATCGATATTTCCCAACGGATATTCGTACCGACAACGAATGTACGTTAAAGGTTTCGATTTCTAAATACTTGGTAAACGACGATAAAGTTCAACGGTTCCGCAATAGTATTTAAACACCTATTTATAAGCCGTTTACTACCGCGTTAATTTAAGCTACCCATAATTTACTTTTTACCGGTTACGCAAGCCGCGACTTTTCTATTTATATTTTTCAAACGTACTTTCAACTCGGCTTACATCGCGCAGTCCGCCGCTTTTACCGTAACTACGACGTTTATAAACGTATAACCTATTAAAAACACTGCAGAAAGGGACTTTTCAAACCCTGTCCAGTTTCTGACCAACTTTAAAATCAACTTTCTATTAACTTCATAATCAATTTGATTTAAAGATTTACCTTCGAATTACGTTAGCTTATAATTATTACGAATCGTCAAAATTAAGCCGTTACCTTTAAGCTTATAACTATTATAAACGTCGAAACTTATACGGATTGATTTTTAAGTTTTTATTAGTGATTTTTTAGGTTTTTACCTACGCTTATTAATGACTGTAATTCAAATTAAACAGGTGGGTTTTAAAAGTGACTTTACGATTTAACTGGAGTAAATTAACATTTAAATATTTCCTTTTACCTCGAAAACTACGGCTTCACCAAACGCGTAAATTAAAACGTTTTAACTTATTTACCTTTTTTTGTCATTGACACCTAATTCTATTGAAGCCGTTTATTACCCGGTTATTAAATAACATTTAATGATAAAGATACAACTAATATTGATATTAACCCGTTTTTTATAACTTACGGTTCCCACGTCGATTTTATATAACCGGTATGACGCTTTTTCGTTTCGACTACGATATTACGCGCCGAGGCTAAAAACTTTATTTAAAGGATTCGTAAAATTACGAAATTCATATAAGCCGTAATAACGATTATATAACAGCATATAAAGGAAGCCGTTAATAAACGGCGCTCCCTTTAAAAACGTTTCTAAATCGGCGATAACGTTTAAACTTTCCTTAAAAAGTATAAACAAATGAATCTTCCAAAAAGATAAATTATCTTTATGATAAATACCGAATAATACGTATAATGGACTTTTATATTATTAAACTCGACGTACCGGGCGGAAAATATCCCTACTTTAATATAGATCAACTCGTATGAGTTGTTTGAAACCAGTTTTTAAGCTAATAAACTCGAAAGTTTTAATCGTATATTATAAATATTATCAATGACGACGGCAAAATAAACCCGAAATACTAAATCGAAAGCATACTATGGGCCCAAAATTGAACTTAAGTCGGACTTATCAAACTTTATAACTATCTGAAATGATAGGCTTTAATTAAATTAATAAGTTATATATACTTAATGTACAAGCCGTTTTTAAGCTTTTTCAATACGTTAACACTTAATACCTTTAAATCGCATTATGGAATAGCTATATATAACGATAAGCCTTTACGCCCAGCCTATAGCCGGGCCTAACTTTGGTATTTTATTTTACGAAATGAAGTAACGTTTAAACTTTTAACGAATGGGTAATAAACAAATGTATTAATATTAACAAAAACAGAAAGCAAACGACGACGACTATGTTAATTCAAATATGTCCTCAAACTCTTGGTTAAATTCCCTACTTAGTTATTTCTTGCATATATCGATAACCTAACTTAATTTGGATTTTATGTAACTTAATTTAATATTAATACGCTTTAAAAATTTGTTAATATTCTATATCGCTTTTAATAACGTTGCTTAACTGTTCGTTAACCGTGTCCTCTACGTTTTTACCTTATTACGCAAAACTTCCTTAAGTATTACCTTCTTCATTTATTCATTACGCGACCTGTAGGCCCCCAAAATGCACGGGAGTAACGGGGACAAAACCTGCCCCACCTCAGGTATCGACCTTACTTTACATAGCATGACGTACTTATAGCTTTCTTTATGGATATTACCTAAGTTTACACGCTTTTTAACAGTTGGTCAACACCTATAAATCAGCTTACGAAAAATTTGATTTACTTCGGTTTTAAAAGTTAAACATTAAGTACGCTTTAAACAATTCCTTCATAACTTTATTCATATCGGAATTCAGGTTTGATAGCGTATGAAAATAGTTAAAGTTACGGCCAATAGCCCAGATGAAATAAAGACGACACCCAGCGTTAGTATCAAACCGCTTATTAAAAGTTTCCTTATAATTATAGGGATTAATTACCATTGATCTCTTGGGATATTTTCTTGAGGGTATACACTATTCAGTAAATATATTCGAAATAGGTTTGTTTCCGCATATTATAAGAATAAATCTGAATAATAAGTAAGGTAAGAATCAATATACTTGTGAATAGAAACCAAACGGCTTCGAAGCATCTAAACTATATCTTTAATAGCTTTGTTAGCCTCGACAACAAATTAGGGATTTATCGTGAAACTTAGTATTACAATTCTGAAAACGAAAAGGATTGTAATATTCATATTATATAAAAGTTTCAAGGTTAATTAACGGCTCAAAATAATAATATTATAAGAACGCTAAAAGACTAATATTACACGAAGAAGTTAAAGGTTAATGGACGGAAACTTTTGGTTTAAAACTAGAGTTTAGGGACTATTTATAAGGAGGATATTAAGACAACTTTTATGTAACGTTGGGACTATTACGGCCTAAAACATTTTACAAAGCACTACGACATTATAAAAGGCGTATTTATCTTCTTTCGTACTTGCTACGCCATAAATAACGATAA
>JASMMZ010000010.1:982628-1008183 GCA_038502455.1 Anisogramma anomala | reverse complement strand
GGGGGGTGTCTTTGGGGGTGATGTTATAGGCTAGTGCCTGGCTAGTATCATCAGGAACTTAACCCTGGTAGTTTCACACGCTCCTACTTTGCTCTAGAACAGGAAGAAAGATGCTTGAGGACATGATTCCACACGTCACGTAACCGGGGGTTACACGATCTTAACTCTATAGCCGCTTCCTAGTAGGGACTTCTCTTTCTCTTCTTCATCGAGATTTATGGATAGAATCCGACCACCTTGAGCGATAGTATCAGCCTTTAGTCCCTTTACAATTTTCCCATATATATATATCTTACGGCGTAAAGTAATCGTAAAAGGAGTTTTATAGCCTGGTATGTGAATCAGCGGTGTAATATCCGTAATTCCGGTTACGTTAAATAAATAACCTTAATAATACGTATATCGGGGAAAAAATATAAGTAGCCAAACATAAGATAGAACGGTAAGAATAAGTTATCCGAGGCGCGAATAAGTTAATTGTTCATATTTCGAACTTTAACTTGAAACTTATTTATATAAGTCAATAAAAGCAGGAATATTATTTTAAAGTTTATTACGTAGAACTTAACCGGTCCTAATTGCGGATTTATAATGACCGTCCTAAGTAACAATTCTTTATCTTTATTAAATAAAACCTTTTGGTATTTTACTATTTAGTTAAACTTAAACTTTGAAAAATTCGTTACAAACGCATCAAATCATCGTTTTCCGGCCGTTAATATTTCGGTGACACCGATATGAAGTATAATACCTTAAAAACGGTTGCCGTATTTGTCTTAAAGCCTAAATTGTAACGCTATATGGACATTAAATACTGCGTTTACTTAATTCCAACCTGTATTTTATAGAAAGGAGGCGTTTTATAAGCCTGTAAAAATGCACTAAGAGGTTTCCTCATTTAAATCTATTAATTAAGTATTATCGCTCTTAAAGTTTTTTTTTTTCCAAGGGTTTATTCGTAAGGCTAAGCGTTAAGTGTAACATATACGCCTTCTCACTCGGTTACGTATGTTGAAAAATTGGCTTTTATCCGGTCCTTAAATATACAATCGGCTTAAAACTATCGTTTCATTCGAATCTATCTGTAAACCAGGTGTTTAGTAAACCAATAACCGATTTTTCCCTATACGATATAGCGCTTTTACAAACTTGGGGGGCTCCGTATACCGTTTTGTATCTAATCGTAGGATCGTTCTCGATAATAGCTACTTTGCCTTTTATTCCCAGGGATCCATCATTAATATCCTTTTTCTCTGATAGCTGGATTTGGGGCGTTTACTTTGCGTCAAGTACACTTTTAACCTTAGATCCAAAACGTGGTAAATAGTATCGAAAAGGTTTACTTAGGTAATTTAACCCTCACCTATCGTTTTATCGGCTACGAATGCTAATCCGAGACTAGCTTATCGGTGTAAAAAGGTATTAAACGATGTTTTAAAACTTATACAAAAGGCTTTTAAGTCTTTTTTCCGGTTCAAATAATGTAAGGTTGAAATCTGGGTTTTTGCGATATACTTTTATCACTACTTGGATAAATAATCTGTTACCTTTATATTTCGGTTTAACAGTTGTTTGGTATGTGCGAAACTTAAGTAATAGGGTTATAAGTACCCTTTTCAGGTTTCCATTAGTGTTTTCTCCCTCATTTTTCATTAATTCCTAGGTCGTATCAGTCTAATCTTTATCGTAAAGTTTGTAGTTAATTTTTGTATTGAAGTGTAATTTTAGGCGGTAAGAACATTTTACAAATGTAATTACTTTCATAACGTAGTAAGTATTCTATACTCAACTTGCCTAAATAATATGCCATGTAAGATAACTTAAAACTAGGATGGTTCGATATCTAGTTTTTTATACATGTTAAATATGGTACGTATCTTATTGTCGAGTATATCGTATAGTTTACCGCTATAGTTCTCGTCCTTATAGTAAAGTCTAGCGAAGTTGGTAAGTTTTACAGGGTCGCTTTTATTAGTAGGAAATCGGTATGATGAAAGATCGCGGTAAGGATCGTGGTTGGTAGGTATTAGTCTATAAGGTAAGTATTAGCGTTTTATACCGCTTATCAATTTTTAAAACGGGGAGATTTCTCTGTTCGTGCCGCTATTTTCGTGGCTAAGCTGGATATTAACAGCATTCGGATTGTGGTTTTATCTTGTTTTCTGTTTAAAATTGTGTTTTGGGAAGGGTTCGTATTTTACCCTCGTTATAAATAATCATTACGGTTCATCCTCCTTTTTCGTCGATTTATCCAGATCCGTCTCCACTTCTCGACGGGCTTTTAGTATCGTAAACTCCTTTTTTCCATTTATGAAGGCTTTTCTAGTTCCTGGTCCGTTATCTCAAGTAAAAGTTCCTGACGTTTCTTCAATTAGTATCCTTTTACAAATTTCACTTCGATTACTTTATCATCTATCCATTTTGGCATTTATATATGCTGAGCCTTTATTAACAAGGCATTTATAATGCGGCTGTTATTTTTACCGGTCGTATCAATGTCTTTACTTCGTAATTGGTCTCTCAGTTTTTTTTAAAAAAAAATCTTACTATCGACTATACGCGACATTTTCGACGTCTAGTCCGTAAAATACGCTTCAAAATCGTCGAATATATCGCATCCTTCCATTTAGCCATTACAGTGATTGAAAATCATATTAATAACATACGAATTTTCCGCATAAGGGTCCAAACTCTCCGTTAATGCCTCTATTTTATTATCATATAGGTTGAAGTCCAAATACTTTTAAATTCTATTATGAAATGACGTTTATAGGAAAAGGTACTATATACATTCGTTAAATTTTTCCAAATCCGTCACTATTAGGGCTATTTTATGCTTAAGTATGGGTGATTTTTGCGTATATATATAATCCTAAAGCGGCGTAAATTATTGGTTTCGCGCCGTCAATAGAATTTGGTTACGTTCGGGGTTTGATGAATAAGTTTAGAAACATGGAAATACGAAGGAAATAAGGTTTTAGGCGTTTACCAGTATATATAAATTTCAAATAATATACAAATAAAGTGTCATTACAGTTTAGTTAGACGTTTGAAATTATTTTTGTTAAAGTTTGGTAACGATTTCCAAGTTAAACAACTTGAAAAATTTAAACGTTGTAAGTACAAAACTTAAAACATACAGTATAAGGCGAACTTGGAAAGGCGGGTAGGGACAAGGTGGTAGGATTCTGTCTATAAACCTCAATGTAGAAGAGAGGAGAAACCCCTGCTTGGGAGTTGTTATGCGGCTATATAAGATGGTGTAGCCAGGTCACTTGACGTATGAGGGCGTGTTCCTATACAGTTTTTGAACAGCTTTAGAGCGTTGTAGAAATGTGATAACTATTAGGGTTGGATCTCTAGTAAACACTAGCCAGACATTAGCCCGTGATATTACCATTTGGTATATCCCTATCCCCCCTCCCTATTTTTTTTTAAAAATAATCAAAGAAATCCACCAAATAAACTACATCTTTTACTGTTTTGTTGGCTTTTACACCGGAAATCGAATCCAGGACGCCTACTTCAGAAAGTAAGTATTCTAATATTTCAATTACGAAGCCGGAAGTTACAGGGGAAATAGGAGTGGCTGTTTAAAAGTAAACGACGCGCCTTAAAACCCCCCAAATCCCCCACTTTTTTTACGCGGCGGCGTGAAATGTAATGGAAAGTACTAGGGGTGGCAGGTGCGAAACAACCGCTTTGGAGCGGCTTGAAATGTTTTAGTATCGTGTGGAAGGTTTTAGGCTGAACGATTCTTATAGCACGTAAAAGGCGTTTCGGCGCCCTTTTCCTTATTAATAGTTTAGTAATCCTCCCTTTACAAATTTGAAAATTTTACTTTTATAATTAACCAATAGTAGTGTATTCATGAATAGAAAAGTCAACGCTAACGTTAAGTTTTCATTGAAATAATTTTTCTTTTATTTGTTTTACATTTTACCATTCCTTATCATTATTATCGTTGTTGTTGCCCTTTTCTAAAATAATTCTCAAATTAATTACAAAAGTTAATAAGATTATTAACGACGTAAGTATGCCACGTTCGAAAGCTATTTTGTATTTTATAAAGAACGTATAGTTACTAAGTTTACGTTCTATAGATAAATATTTTAATGGAATATTAGAATAGATATGTTTAAAACACATATATTGTATAGCAAATAATCCTCAGAAGTTTCGTCAAGAGACAGAGGGTATGGTGGACCATTAGACCCGCGAGGAAGTTGTTGGGGAGCGGTTAAAAAGTAGCGTACAATATTGTTTTTGCTTTTTTGATGTTATAATCCGTAGTTTGGTTTATTCGTATACGTTTTTGGACCTAATCCTAATATAAACGAGGTTATGTTGGAACTATTTGAAGTTTATTTGGCTTTTGACATTTAAAGTCGATGTGAGACAAAGTTATCGTAAGCATTTTGCTGGAAGTTAACGAGGGGTAAAAAAGGGTGTAAATGTCGGTCTTCTCTATTAAAAATGCTATAAGGGTTTAGCGTGCTACTAAAAAAAAAAAAGGTCGATACTTATGACGGAGCGGGATTTATACCCGCTACTTTTATTTGTTTAGGTAGTTTACGGGCCTCATAACCTCTAAATAAAGAGCATGGTTCTTAATCAAATTAAGTTATTAAAAAGGGCCGTTCAACTCGCGGTTAATAAGCAGGTAAGAAATATAGTTCAAGGTGATCAACCAGTTTTTCAAAGTATTCGAGAGTATTATTAAAACGCTGGACTGTATGAAGTTAAAACTGGGAAACCTAGTTGATATAAATAAACCTCTTCTAATTAAAAATGAGGACAGTAAAATCGAGGATATATTGAAGTAATTTGATATGACTTTAATCGTTTGTTCATGTCACGTTTCAGTTTTCTTGGAGACCTATAAAATAACATCTTTTTGGTCGTTTTAGAACGTGAAGTTTCATCATTTAGATCCTTTAAATGCATAGGCCTAAGGGGTCGTCGTTATGTTTAACTTATTTATAGCGTAATTTGAAAACATCGAGTATTGAGGTATTGAAAAATTCAAAAGCGGATTTTAAGCTAGGTATATATAACCTACCTACTTAATTAAAACTCGCTGTGTTAATAGGTTGATTAAGTGTTAATTTCGAATTCTTAAAATACTGTTAACGTGATATTTTCACTGTTTTTCGCTGTTGTGACTTATAATATTAATGGTTTATCATTAAAAGTTACGAATTTATTAGTTAGGGAGCGGATTCAAAACGGTTCGAATATGTTTATTTACATGACACCAGTGGTGTTTACCTTTGAGGACATTCATTTACATAATATAGGAATCGATAACACGCGTTACGAGATATTTATTGAAAATTTAATTCAATTTTTCACAGCATTTATCCGGCTTATAGTTTTTAAAAAGAAGCTAAACTTCGTTACTAACTTGAAACCATTATGAGGAGAAACGCCGTTTATCAGCGACTTCCTTTATACACTATTAAATGACTGCTATTAAGTTGTGTACGAATTTCGTAATATTGCGGATACGTTAAATGAAATTTTCGGCCCTTACGCGTCATTCCGTAATAAAAACAACAGAAAGAAATAACGGTAATAAAAAATTTATCAAATGGTTGTAAAATATGAAACATAATTTAATATCGATAGTAAATATGTCCTTATTATTGAAGCTTATTAATAACCATATAAACGGTTCAAATCAAATTAGATATAAACGACGAAGAAATGTATGTATATTAAGACCTTTCAATTCGTGAGTTCGGTCACGTCGTTCGTTCCGGGGTGAAAAGCGGTGTTTAGGCGTTGCTTTACCCCCGTTGAATCGTAAATTCATTTTAAAACCCGCCTATTTAATCCGACCACTGATTACTAATAATCGTATGAGTAAATCCGTAAAATTACCAATATTAATTTAATACCCGCCCTATATAAACTTGAATGCTTATGGTAACTATAGCCTTGAGAGTAATAATTTTACTTAAACGAGTTATAATAATTTTGAATTAATGTTAATCGCTGTTACCCTTTAAAGGTAAATCAATTATAGGGCCAATAAAAAGTTTGTTTTGAAGCTGTTTTAAATGCTGGAGGGATTTAAAAAAATCCACTTTAACGGTCTCTTCAATGAGTTTTTCCCCTATAAATATCATAATTTAAGTAAGAACGGCGGATAATACGTAGTGAACCGGGTCATAATAAGTTTTTAAAAAGATAATGATAATAGCTTTACGACTTGGGTAACTTGTAAGAAGTAAATCGTGAGTAACATGCATTAACGTGGTAATGAACAATTGTTAAATAGGTATCTAAATACGTTTATGTAATCGTAAAATCTAATCGTCGTTTATTCAATATTCCAAAATTAAAACTTTAAGTACTCAGTTGTTGTTAGTATAAATATTAGTAGGAAAACTCCAGTTGTTTATACTTATTATAAGAATTTGTCGGGGGTAAGTGATATTACGAGTAATAACGGCGTTTTAATAGCTTCAAAGTTTAATATTAGTGAAAATCACGCGACTCTCCGAAATTGATTCTTTAGTGACGGTTAACCAGAAGATATATATATGCAGAAGCGGCTCGAAAGCAGTATATTAGGCACGTAAAAGATAGAGTTCCCGGCTTAAAACGCATGGGTAAGAGAAACTTTTGGAAATATTTAATTTTCATTGTAATAACGTATGAAATGGTATATAATATACATCCAGATTATAAACTAATTAAAAAAGAAATTTAAAAATTGCTTTTGAACTCACAAAACTATCATCTAAAAAATCGTTATTATTATAAAGTATTTTAAGTTTTTATAATTTGTAAAAATCATAACCATGCGAGCTTTACACCGAAACTTCACGTTTTATTCTTTTGAGCAATCTATAATCCTGAGTAATTTCATATCATAAATTTTGTAATTACATTTGGCGGGTAATGAACGACTAAAAAAATACGTTAACGGCTGTAGGTTACTGCGGTCGTCGTGTTAAAATAGATATCTACCTATGGTTTAACCAAAATAGTAATAATTTGGAAGAGGTATTGCGATCGAGATTTCATAACGCGCACACGGGTTGAAAAAAAACATTATTTTAAAACATTCGAAAACAATTTTGTTATCCAGGAATTTAATAAAAAACGGTAAATATTTGGGTTAACCGGATCAACAGCCTAATCATTATATAATAATAGCATAGAGAATGCCGGTAAAAGCTAAAGAACCAAAAAAAAAAAAAAAAAAAAAAAAAAAAAAAAAAAAAAAAAAANATTTTCAGAACTAACGTGGAATCCGCCTTTTTCCGGATAACGCGTAGTTTTCTTAAGTTAATAAGGATACCGAGATTCGTTTCGATAACAAATCACTGGCATTTGAGTTTTTAACCGTCGAATTTACACTTAAATATATCTACTTTAAATCTCGCGTTGTTTAATTTGTTTAAAATGAAGTTTACCTTAATAATATTATCCTGAAGGAACCTATTCGAATATATAAAGATATTATCGAAATAAATATAGTAAATGATATTGAAAAAGAAACGTAACGAATGATGAATTTATTATTGAAAGTTACTCGGTATATTGAAAAAGACAAAAAGGGTAATAAGTTATTCGAAACGTTTAAAACGTATTCAAAAAACGGATTTTCATTATTTCCATTCTGAATACAAAGTTGGTAACAGGAGGCGTCAATATTAAACCTTGTAAATTATCCACTTATGAAATATTTGTAAATGTGGTTTAAAAGACGAAAAGAGGAAACGGTTTACCTTTGAAATATAGTTAAGTCGACGGTAATCAATATAAAAACATAAACCACTCCTGAGTATTTTAACAAAAAGCATGGAGATACTTACTTAGAATTACTACTTCGAATATAGGTTTAGTCGAGTTACTTCATTAACGTCTTTCGTAATATAAGAAGCTTATTTTTGGCGATATACCATATAATAGTCCCTACGGAACTTTCAGAGGCTGACCCTGGTTATCGTTGTAAAGGTTGATTTTGTAATCGGTTTATGACGGGTAAGGCTCTAGTTTGTCTTCGAAAGCTTTATCGAATAAAAGGTCGAATTGTTTTAAGGCATCAGGAAGTTTGTCATTAACGAAAACATGTGGTTTTAGAGCGAATATTTTATTAATAATTTCGAAGCAAACGGCGGCGAGCCGCGTAATAGTAGCTCAATCTTTACTAGATTATTGTAAAATAGCGTGGAATGTAGCGGTACCGACCACTCTAGGTGTTTTTAATATAGGTGCGAATCCCCATTTCTAAATGTAATAGTTATCCGCTCGGCTTGAAACTTATACATATTTCAAATCGACGTAAATTACTTTTTAGTATTTTATTTAATATTTACCTAAAATAACGTCGTATGGTGGGTAAAAATCAATATAGACTTATATTTGATAAAGTTATTCATTGAGCTCAATGTTGAGGAAGGTTATGAAAGAAATAATCTGTAGGGCGAAGCCGGGTATGTAATACAAAGCTTCTCCGAGTCGTCTGAGTGACATAGGGATATTCAGTAACTTCCAACGATTAATAAACCATTTACTCGGAACGTTATAATATTTATAATGTGTTCGAATAGCAGTCAAATGAATTACAGTTTGGTTAACTTTACTTGCAGTAAAGTTGATAGTACATACTGCAAATTAACTATAGTTTGTGGGATTTGAATACACTGCACTGCAAGTGCAGTGCAGTATATACACAATTCAAAGTGGGGTACAGACCAAAGCGTTTGGTCATACAAATTAGTATACAGACTGGCTAGCGGTCTGCTAAACTTAAAACTTACACATTTCAATCAACCAACATCAATACAGCACCAGTTTCTTCGACCACAGTGATTTGAATCGACTACGTTTTAACAATAAAAGCCTACCAACACTAATCAGTGCTCATTAGTTTAAGCACAAATTGACTAAATAAAAGATGAAGTTGCTTTCTAGTTACGTTTTACAATGACGTAAAGTAGAGGGAAGATTTTTACGAAGGGTTCAAAGTCTACGTCTGTTGTTTACAGGTGGCTAAAGGGAAGACCTTTTAAGTACGTTTGCTATTTGAAGTTATTTAAAAGTGGCAAAGGTATTACGATTATTGAAAACACTAAAACACCTTTACTAAACCGATTTTAAAGAAAAAGCGTTGAGATTAACGACCTAAAAGTCTTAAAGTCGTCAAGTTAGTAAGTTGGTAAACGGCTAAGTAAATACTATTAGGGCTACTACTACTGCAAATTATAAAAACAACCAAGTCCTATGATTTTTAACTTATAGAAACTTTAATGGAAAACCTATACCTAACAGTTCTATATTACTCTTATAACTCCTAGAGTATCTAATCTTCGTTACAATGACCTAAGAACACGCAAAATTTAATACTAACGACGACCTTACCAAGTAAAAGGTAATTAAGACCCTCGGAATCACTTTGATCAAGCGCTTCAATAATGACCTCTAAATTAGGTAAAAGGTAATTAAGACCCTCGGAATCACTTTGATCAAGCACTTCAATGATGACCTCTAAATTAGGGAAGTTAACGCAAAATCCACCCCCGAATACGTTACCAACTACGTCGGCTACTTTATTGTTAACGTCGAGTATAACGATTAGTATATAAGAGTTAAAGCCCTTTTCGACTACAAGATTTTATTTTGAAGATTAGACCCTAACCATATGAAAAAAGAATGAAAGTTGATAAAGTTAAAGCTAAAGGTTAACCTATTCAAGTAGGGGATTTCCTTACCTTTAAAAGTCAGAAAAAACGGCAATTTCTCCGGTTTACTTAACGAGTATACCACAGACAAAAACACATAATAAACATGGAAGACAAGGGAAAAGGATTATTAGCAATAATATTCTTTAACACCTTTACACGCTTTCGCAAATATTTACCCAAACCTACATAAGTTTCTCGGACCCTTTTAATTAAGTTTAACTCTACAATGTCATTAGATGTTAAAGTTTAATTAACCTTTACGCCGTAAACCCTTAAGTTAACTAGTTAATGAATTAAAACCCTTGGCGTACCCCTTAATACCAAAAGGACTATTATCAAGTCCTCTGAGACGAAAACCTCCAAGTCTATGTCCTATAAGCTCCTCGACACGTGTAATTTCAATATCCAAATTAAGGGCGAACTAGCTTTACACGCGAGCTTATTATAGGCACAACTACTAACTTTTCCACCCTCAACTCCGCCAAAGGAAATTATCTTGCCCACTAATACCAGTAACTTTAACGTCTTTCCCAGTCAAGGGATCTGAAAGGTCCTTAAAATTAGTAAATGACCTCTCCACTTCAACGTGTTACTATAATATATACTGATTACGCAGCGATGACTATATTCGTTAAGCTATAAAAAAAAAGAAAAAGTATAACGGTAAACCGTACAACCTTCTCAACGTTATTATACACCCGTTCTTTAATATCTGCCCCTCCAAAAAATTAAACTACTTGGTTCTTACGCGCTATTTTTCAATATATTTACAAGTTAAGCCGGGGATTACTACCTCTAATACCTAACTAATTGTTCATACTTTCTTGAAATTTACAGCAGTTTTAAGCATTACTTCGAGTACAATATCAATCTTGCCTAGGATTACACCGAGTGGAAAATTATCAAGAGGACTGATATGCTGAATTACAAAAAAGAGTCGGAAATTTAAATAAAAATCTTTAATCAAATAATTAATAGGCTAATACTTTACTAACAAGTAATAGGAAACGAAGGAGGTACCAAAGGAACCTTGCGCCAACAGGTTTGGCAAGTCGTTACGGGCTATAAAGAGTTCGAGTACACCTTCTAATACCCTGATACCACTTACTATGGGTTGTTTAGCCAGTTAAATTCCTTGTTAGAAATCGTGACAACTCTAGTTTCCTGATCGACTAATATATACCCTTAAGCCCCTAAATTTAGTAACGATAAAGAAGACCCCTCCCACACGTATTATATTGACCGAAAATACAGAAGTCGTGGTTAATACATTTAATGGAAGGTCAGGATATCTACTCACGGAAAAGGTTATTCCTTTTCCTTCAAGTCTTTAAATTAGCTACAAAAAATACTTAAAACAGCAAAAATTACTAGATTTTCAGCAAACAGAGCTGCTAGTTAATACGTCACATTACCGCCAAGCGTAAGTCAAAGCAGTTAATATACTATATATAATTCCCTTTTACTTTTAACTGAGATTGCGTTGAATGAGTTACAAAATTCAAAGATATTAGGATTAAAAAGGATGAAAATAGGCCTAATGTTATGAACTGTTATAGAAATACTGGCTTTGGTCCAAAAGAAACGTAATAACTTGCCGACCATAGCTTTCCATACCGCCTAATAGGTAAAGATCCCTATTGATGACATAACAATAAGACCGCTAGGTATATATATCTCTTTACCATTCAAAACCGTTACGAAAAATAGGTCTTTTAAGGTATCATGCCGGATACGGGAGAAATATGGTACTTAATAAAAGGCTATTCGTAATACATCGCATTACGAAGGAATACTAATATTATTACGAGACTCGACCATACGGACGTTGGCAAAGCTAAGGTTGGCTAAGCCTTGGAAAAAAGCTATTTTCACTGAAATCGACGATGGTCAAAACTGTCATTACCCCTATTCTTTTCCATATTTAAAATCCCCTACCTCTTTTTTCTTTGCCTCACAAATTAAAAAAAGCCTTGGAATTAAAATTAATATTTAGATTAACGAGTTAATATAAGTCAAAGACTGCAAAAGGTTTCAACTTCGCTTTAAACAGGGGAACCTCTAATTTCATCTTCAAAGACTAAATGTAGTGATATTAACTCTGAGGAAAGCGGACCTTTGTTAACTATATTGTAGGTTTAATTATTCAAAGATTAACAGGCTTTAAAAGGTTTTCAAGGCAGTTAGTTGCCAATATGTTAATTTTCCTGCGCTAAAGGTATTAAAACAACTTTATTATCGCTTTCAAATATACTTCTAAGGCTTTGTAAAGTCTAATCATATGTTAAAAGAAGATCAAGACTTTAGCTCGAAAGTTTTTATAAACGTGTTTTACCCAAACTACAAGTTAATATTTCACGTTATAGACTTTTCCACGACTTTTTACGACGCCAAGTTCCTTAAAATCATTATGAAGAAGGAAATGTAGGAGATAATACGAGTTATGTAGATTAACACGTACTTTGGGCTACTAAACGTACTAGTTTACAATGCCAGTACTAACTTTACTACAATGAAGTCTCAAATTAATGCCAAGTAGATAGTAAGTTAGTACAAATAAGTCTCCATTAAGGTTTACTAGGGTATTAGCAAGGTTTAAAGAGCATATAACCTTTTATGAAAGACCTATAATATCCTTATACTGGAGATCGAAAGCTTTACAAGCCAAAAGGCATGGCTTTAAATAACAGTAAAAGGTCTTAACAACACTATTAGCCCTAACATACTTATACCAACTTCATTAGTATATAAAAACCATCTATCTATGATAATTAAGTCGCCAATATAGCCAAATACACCAAAGGATTTTATGGTATATAAAAAAGCCACAAAGGAACTGAGAAAGAGATCAGTATGCCGCCAGGTCAACGATGTTCTTAACACCAGAAACGGACCATTAATGATAAATATTTTATCCTCCCCCCTTTAAAGTAAAGTTTTTACATAGCGCGAGACGGGTAACGGGAAAAGGCCGTATAGGATTTTAAGTACTACTAATTAAAACGGAATGGCTAAATTTAATAACCGTCTTGTGACTTTCCGAGTTTTACAGGTGAATCCGTATAAACGACCCTTCAAATGTAATAAGGATCCTAATGTTAATGACTTCTGAGCAGAATGAATTAGCTAACACAACTCCTACAGCCGATCGTTGACAAGCCAATGAGATATCGATAGCGTGGAAAACCACTCAAGAGAAGGGTATACACTAGAGAAGAGGACGGAGATAGGGACTATAAGCCTAGCAGGGTATAAAAAACGACGTAGGTACCTTAAAAGAAAACGTTAAACGATGAAATTGCTCTGAAGCTACGTGCCAAAGGCATTATCAATATACTGGGCAAGCGATTTAAGGAAAATAATCAAATAAAAATGAATGGCTGTTTTTTTATAAGGGGTTATACAATTTGTGCCGTTAATATAATTTAAAGAATGAAATATCACTATCTTTAAGTCAATGATGATTTATAATGTCCAGGCGAAAACCACGCATCGGCCGTATAAAAATCACTTCTAATCGCTCAAGTGTATGGTAATAAAGATAAGGACTAAATCCGTACCCAATTACCTAAAATCTAGAAAATTTGCAAAAGTTTAATCGTTAAAATTCTTACCAATTTGACTGCTAGTGTAAAAGATTAGTTTACACTTAGTAACTGGGATATCACGTAAGTATATACGTAGTCTTCCACTAAGTTTGAGGGGATTATATTGCTAAAACTTCCAAAAGAACTAGGGATAAGTTATTGGCCGATACGATAATACGTTATATAAAGCTTTTATATAAATTCACCGAGGTAGGCGTACACTAGTTTTTAACGTACCAGGCTCACTTTGAAAATAAGCTAGACATAAAGATTGTAATCATTAACCTGTGACTATTGATCATTAAATGCAAATAATTAAACGTTGTAGGTATATAAACTAACGATACACTTTTTCTTGACGATAATAGGTTCGTAGTGATAAAACAGAGTGTTATAGAAAAGTTAGGCCGTTAAAAATGTAAGCTAATCGAAACGTTAGCTAAAGGCATATAACTTAATTTCAATTGATAGTTAATTTTTATTCATGGTATTAAGTTCAAAAACAGTACTTGTATTAGTCTACGTTAAAAAGAGTAAGCCATAAGCTTAACGATTATCGAGAAGGCCGACAAGGTAAAATTACATAGATATCTGGAATAAAGGGTCCATAAGGCCTACATCGCTACGTTGTACTAACCAAAGGTATCGTACGACTTTTCCGTTACGATACAGGTACAAAATCCATAGTACGAGGACTTAAAAAGGTTAAATGAATAGATTTAGTGGAAAACGGATTATATGAAAAAATAAATTAATAGGGTTTTTGTAAATTTGATGAAGTCGAAGTTAAAAATCTTTGCAGACGGGTTATTTACGAATAATACTAACCTTATATCGCAAATTGACTTTCTAATAATGCTCGTTAAGAAGGAAAGGTGCAAAGAGAATTTAAAATTACCGGAAACCCTATATATTGAACATCTATGAAATGTTAGCGGGTAACGCGTAATGTGCTGGCTTTAGAAATTTACGGAATAATAGAAAGCTTTGATATTAGCATGGTAATTAACGACATATTAAGGATTATTACCAAACAACTGGGATTGCTTCCGGTACCTATAGTAGTATATACTAACTCCCAGAGCCTTGACTAATACCTATTAAAATTGTGTACGACTAATAAAAAACGTTTCATAATAGACGTAATAGCTTGAAGAGAGGTATACAAAGCCCGGGAAATTAATAAGTTCTGCTGGATCAACGGAAAAGATAACTCCGCTAACACTATAACTAAGGTCACGCCTAATAACACCCTGGAAAGGTTTGTGGATAACAATATGCTAACCGTACGAATTGAGGGTTATATAGACCGCCCGGCACATAACACTAAGGAATAAAGTTAACATGATAAACTTAAAGACTGCTAGGGCAATAATGTTAATGGCAACGATAGTAAAGGTAGCAAAGGCAATAGTTTAAACTACTGTTAAAAGATAAGTAATTGGTAGCGTACTTGATTTGCATAAGTCTGTAACTAAAAACCTATATACAGGAATTGAAAAACGGAGGTCTCGGAGGAGTAGAGCAAAAGGGTTATAATGGGCCGTTATCAAAGTTGATTTTAGTACATATTTATCGGAATTGATAGGCGTTTGGTTTGTTACTAGCTTGTGAATGAAAAAAGGATTCCAGAGGATGCCACTAATTAATCACGAGCCGCATTGGCGTGAAGGCACAAAAATATAAAGCTGCTAATGTTGGAATATCCGTCAAATACAGTATAGTCAAGTTAACTTTACTTACAGTAAAGGTGATTATACGTATTACAAATCGACTGTAGTTTGTGGGATTTAAATACACTCCACTTCAAGTGTAGTGAAGTACATACCCACTTCAAAATGGGGTATAGGTCATAGCGTTTGGCCATACAAATTAATGTGCAGACCGGCTAGCGGTCTGCTCAACTTAGAATTTACACATTTCAATCAACCAACATCAATGCAGAACTAGTTAATTCGACCACAGTGATGCGAATCGACTACGTTGCAACGATAAACTCCTATCAAAATGACTCATATTGATTAAAACGTGGATTAAAAAATGAAATTTCAATGTTAATCTATTATAAAAGAAGAACTATTTAAGAATTAGGACGGAGTTACCTGGTTGAATTATAATCCTATGAGGTTTTATAAGCGACTATATATAAAAAATATGCTTTTTCATTCTAAAGGTTAATAACATATTCGGTTAAAGTAAAGTGTATTTTTATAATAGATTTTACGTTTAATCCTCTCTCGCGTTACGTTGAGCTTGGTAGACAAATACAGATACGGTAACGAATCGCATCGTATCGTAAATATAGCTTAAGGTCTTTATAACGGGAAAGTTTTGAATAGTTAACCTAGGTAACCCGCCGTTGTAACATATCTCAAAACGTGTTAATACCAGTTATAATAACCTTTCCTTGGATATTACAAGTGGATATATCGTAACTATTTTCTACTGCATAAAATACTCTTAGTAATAACGTTGATACTACCATAACGATTACAGAGGCTATAAAGCCGTCTATCGATAAATTAGGTACGGTTGACTTATTAGTTATAAATCGAGGGTATGTTGATGGGAGTAACGCATTAGTTAATGTACTGTTAATAATTTCCTTTAAAATGATAAATTTGGCGACGAATTTCTAGGCTATATCGCTAACCTATGTAAATGAAGCCTTCGAGACGTTGAAAGAGACAAAACAAAAAAACGTTCTCAGGCTTTACATTTGTACTTATAGATTAAACGATAATAAATTTCATCGTATTAAAGTCGTAATAATAACAGCGAAACAAATTCATGAATATATTAAGGTCGTAAGTACCGTCGTCGCCGCAGCGGAAATACTAAATTTTGATAACGATATGTTTTAAGCCTTTTAAATATTAAAAAAGAAGTAAAAGTAATTTTTTAAAATAATATTAAATTTCTGTTATATCTGTAATCTATATAATATTGTTGCCTGTTATATCAAGAATCGTAACCTTAACTCCAAAACCTTAACCGGTTGATTAAATGGTTTATTATTAAGTTGTTAACTCATGTCGAACGGGACGCTATTATTATAGTTGAAGTTGAAGGAGTTTAAATCATCATCGCTAGGAGAGCGAACGCGGTCCCCGGTAAGAAACAGCTTAGTAATTACCTCGTTCGTGGGTTACGTAAGGGGAACTTTTAAAGAGGAGTGTCGTTTTGAAGATATAGGCGTATCGGTAACTTCGAATTATAGGATTATATTCGTTAACGTATTTAATACGTTAGTATTTCATTATTTTTAATGTAAAACGAGTTTTTAAACAACTTGGCATCCCTCGATGCGCGTTATAAGAAGGACGTCAGTAAAACGTTAATATTAACTTAAAAAACATATTAAACCTCAAAACTGGTTTAAAGCAATTTTTAACGCAAAAATTGAGGAATTACTTTAAAACCTAGGGGTTTAAATTCGAAGGGTCGGAGAAGAATAATATAGCCTTACGTTATAGCCGTGAACGAATAACTAAAATACCGTCGGAAAAGGAATCTAGGTTTTTATGTAAAGGGACTAAAGACGGATTTATCGTTGAAGGTGATCGAATTATATTTATTAACCTTGATGAAGAAAAGAGGAATAACCCCTGTTAGCAAACTTCTACGAAATTGTGCAAAATGGTATATACTGGTCACGTAACGTATATGGGCGTGTTTCCATGTAACTTCCGAACGGCTTTATAGCACGGTAATAACGTGACAACTACCTGGGTTGGATCCCTGGTAGATATAAGCTAGGCACTAGCATAGTATAAAAGGTGACGGTTAGAGATTCCTATTGAATTCGAAATAAGTATACTTAAAGTGTTACTATCAAGGACCGAAAGCAGTGGTTTCAACTATGACAAAATCAAAACTTCGTTAACAATATCGATGGTTTAAGCACCTGATAACTGACAAACAATATATAGTTCTGAAAACAACTGTCTATGTAGATATGGACTTGCTAGTGTTGAAAGAAATTGAACGGTTGTACCATTTTGGCCAAAAAAATGTATTTGACGATCATCGGCCAGTGTCCACGATATAGCCAATATAGTATGAACCTCGCTAATATGAAGTTACATAGGTTGGCGGAAAGGCTGGCAACCTAATAACTTCACCTTATATAACCACCAACCTGTTCAAATCCTTGTTTCTATGTTGTAATCTTTAATCTATTGACCTGAGAACCCTATTCCTTATAATACAAATATATAAACTGAAAACGTATCCTCCTTACATATTGAAAATTTCCAAACCTTATGCTATATATAATTGTTGAATGCCTGCAAAGGGGTCTTATATTAACTATATATGTTCCCGTTTCACGTAAAATCTGTTCCCTTGTAAAGAATATGGATTTCATTGGTATTAGGGTTATCCACGTGGTTAGAAAGACAGAATCCACCACTAAGTATATCAAGTATTAGTTTATAACCCATTATCTCTGTAATATAAGAAAATGTAGACTTTTCCTATAGAATAGATTATTGTTGTAGACTCAGGCTATTATTCATTGAGTCTATAGGTTATGTAACTGTGCAAGTAATGGGATATGCAATTACCGATCCAATTTCGGTCAGAGCGTGGTCCATAAACATCATGTGCGAGGTCATATGACGGGCTGTGCGCAGACCATGCCCATAAATCATATACGAAAAACCATTGTATCCTTTTCTAATCTCTCCTCTGTACCTTAATAGTACAATCTATTTGACACCTACTAAGCTTACTATTGTCGATCGGACTATAATATATTATTAAGGTTTTTTTATCTTTTCGAAAAGATAATACTTAAACAAGATCAATCGATATCAAATATCAATAATTTTACGTTATACCTCAAAGTTATTGGGGAGGATAAGCCGTCAGGAAATAGCTAGTTCTCCACTTCGATCAATACATTTCCAGTCCCTTTGAGGCCGATACAAGCCGACATATTGAGCTTATAGGATATTATACACTACATTGCATCTATGATAAAGTAAATGTAACAGCCTAGTTAATCTACTTTAGCTTTCTTCCTTACGACCAACATCGCCTAGGTTGTTGCTAAGATTTACTAATTCGAAGCCGATTTACTGGTAATTTGTATTAGTTTTCCAGCGTTTCAGGGTAGGTAAAAACGACATAATTAACCGTAATTCGATGAATTTGCCTTTATCAAGGCGGCCACTCATTGAAAAATCGAATTTATATTAAAACCTGATAAGATTTATATCGAAAAAGATCGATATAAGTTTCTTTACATATAAGGTTATTATACACTGGGGGTAAAATAGGTTATTACAACGCATTATATGGCCGGCGGATACGAGGAAATATATGATACGAACAAGTTCCTCGACTAAATTAAGGTTACGTTTAAAGACTCTTATCACGCAGATAAGCCTTTAGTTTAGTTCGAGGAATTATTTATAAGCGATAAAAACCTATGGGTACCGTTGGTTATTAGGCTCGAAATATTGCTAGTTTGAACGGATGGTTTAAATTAGCTTTCATCTGTTAAATATAATTACTTATGCTTATCCGTATTCCTACGTATTCAAGACGATTCCATTACGATAGGCGTTAGCATGATCGACTGTGTCGTAGCATTAACGAAGTACCGTAAGCTCGTGAACGAGTTGAGGTCTTTAAATACAAAACAGCATTTTAGTTAATAATTATCGAAACTTATATTAACATAACAGCCGGATATAGATATAATTATAATGTAAATCTTTACTTGTTAAATAAATTCGTTAAAGGGCCGCATTTATTGCGGCTAGTTATTTTCATAAACCCGTTCGGTATAAGTTTCAAACACAAAAACACCGGGTTATATGGATAACGGCAAAGAAATTCTGAGTTAAATACGTTATAGGGCGTTACCTACGTTACTTCTCAGAGAATTAATATTAACATGGTAACGAAGTTCGCCTGGATTTAACTCCGATATAGGTATATGCGGTTTTAACCGAAAAAGTAAATGAAAATTCTTTGTTAATGGCGACAAGAAAAGCCTAATTTCTACATACAGTTCTATTCAGGAGTTATGGAACCTTAACGAAGTAGTAATAGGATCGAATAAAAAAAAGTTTAATTTAATGAAAATATATATAAACGAAAATCCATTTTGTATTCATATACTTTTTAATATCATTTATATTTTTGATATTTAAATTGATTGTCATTATAATTGTTTTTATACTATAAGCGACGCATTAATGTAACGGTTGAAGATAATGTCAATTGGGCTATTATATATTTGAAATTTTGGTATAATATCTTTTTCACGATAGAAAATGTTTATTACATAAATAGCCAAGTTTCGCGTAAATATCAATAAATATTGAAACCGGATGTTAATATATATTATTCTCAGAATAACGCGGGATAAGCATTCTGTAATAGTATCAATACTATACCAATAAGTAATATGAAACCTCAACCACAGTGGTTTGATAGTTTATAATGATGGAAGATAAATTATTAATAAAATAATACCGCGGCGAAAATCGAGGAATATTCAAAATGATATGGGATTGGGTTTCATTAGTTTAATGAACTGATTTCAACGAATAACATAGTGTATGGGGCATTGAATATGATTAGCTTTTACTATAAGCCTTCGTAAGATAAAGCGGATTTTATAATCGACGGCGCTGATTACTATAAAAGAGAAAAAAAATTAGTTACGTCTTTCACCCGTATTAAAAAAGTTTCCCGACCTATTCGATAAGGAAAAAGTAACAGAATTACCTCCATACTGGGGAAAATTCGACTACTACATTTATATTAAACCGAACAAGGATAAATCTCTACCGGAAAGATTATAGGGACCCTTATATTCGATATTGCGTGATTAATGTTTCGAATTTCAACTTTTAGTTACAATGTTCATAAACAATAGTTAAGTTTACGCGAGCTTTGTATCGGCCGCCACGCCGGTACTACTGATTTCGAAGCCAGAAGAGGGGAAGGGGGATAACAGTTTTATATTCATTATTCGACTTTAAATAAAATTACCGAATAAAATAGTTTTTCACCTTCCTTTAATTAAGGAAACCCTACGCGTATTTTAGAAGTCACCTTAACTTACTGAATTCAATTTCGAATGGTGTTTAACCGTATCCGGGTTATATCAAGATAAAAAAAGTTAACTTTTTTTGAATACGTTTCGGGTTGTTCAAGTTCAAAGTTACTACCTTAAAATTGACGGAAAAGCTAACTACGTTCTAACGGTATATTAATTTTATAATATCGGATATTTTCAATGATTTCATCATAATGTTTCTAAATAACCTTTTAGTCTTTTTTCCGATACAAAATATGTCTATATAGCAAAATTTCGGGTGGTTTTAAAAAGCTTTCGTAATACCGAATTACAATTAAACTTAAAAAAGTGTGTTTCCTAATGCAAGAGGTAAAAAACCTTAGTTTTGTCGTAACGATTAACGTAGGTACTCGGTCCAAACCCGAAGAAGTTCGGGTCATACGAGAATAGGAGTTTTCACATACTATTTGGGAGGTTCGAAGTTTATGGGGGGTTAACTAACTTTTTTCGAAACGTTATAAACAATGTTTAGCATTGAGCTAATTACTTCATTCGACTTACAAAAAGAAAATTCGTTTAGCGTAAATACATCGGGAGAAATATATATTTTTAATGTTAAAACATTTCTTCGTTACTACCTCGATTTCGTTATATTAACATTTAAATTGGCTAATGTTGTAGAAACTAATTACTGGGAAGTAACGATAAAATGGTATATATCGTAAAAGGACAAAGATAATATCCTTAAGCCGGTAGTATATCATTTAGTATAATTAATAAACGCGGAACGTAACAATAATATTAACGATAGGGAGTTCCTTGCAGTGGTTTTTTATGTAGAAACATGGTTTTCGGACTTATATAGTATTCTCATCCTTTTTACGATATTCAAGGATTCTAAAGGATTAGAGTATTTTTCTTTGCTGCGGCTAATTTCGAAATGCCAAACTCGATAGTCCGAAGTTTTTTTCGCTTTTCCAATATCATTTACGTTACCGGCCTACAACCCAAAATGTTCCCCCGGATATATGAACCCGTTAATTGCAAAATGAACCCGACTTTAAGCAACGCCGCACTTCATTCATTTAACCTATCTTCATTAATATAATAAATATAGTAATAATAAACTTATATACTATGAAAAACATATATTATTGCTGGATACACAGATAAATTTATTAAGACAAGAGTCGCGTTATTCAATCGCGATAATATATCCCTCGAAAGGAATTCAGAAGATTTCGAAATATCGGCGGTAGCGAAATCGCCTCGGGCCCGGCTATGCCCTCGCTATCGACTTTAGTGATGTTATGAAATACCGGAGCGTCGATAATTATAATACCGCCTCGAGCACAGCCCGCGTTAAAACCGATGATTTCATTTACAATAAGCGATTAACTTATTTTTAGGCCGGATACCTTCGTAGAGTTATAAGATTAAGAAATTAAAAACGACCCGTACTACGTAATTCTCCTACTAACGATTACCGAAAGCGGTAAACGTTTCCCGGATAAAGTAAAACACTTGGTACAAATTACTAATTATAGAATTAACCCGGGAGGTACGTTACGTTACCATAACCGTTTATACTTACCGAATTAAAAAATATTAATAACGAAGATGTTGTTATAAACCTACGATTCGTCTATTATGAATTATCTGGATACAAACGTTTGATTTCGAGGTTTTTGACGGGATTACTATAAAAAAGAGATGGTTCTGAAAATTCCATATTTCTAACGAATATATACGTAGTATAACGATATAAAGCCTCGTCATATCTTATAATAAGGCCTCCTTGAAAACCTCACTTTTTTAATCGTAAATAATCTTATATATCCATTATCTTTATAATCGACGTCCTAATTACCCCCAACAACCTTGAGAGTTTGTTATTTTTTACGAACCAATTATTCAAATTTATTTATTTCGAGATTATATAATTTATACTCGTCGAAGCGTATACGAGATGATTTTGGGATATATAGTATCTATTTTATTGGTTTTAGGATTGAATTATAAATGGTTCCGAGTCGGATCAAGTAGGTATCTTTTAAACGAATATATATCTTTCAATGGGAAGAACATAAATTTTATCAACGGAATATTACCCATAAGTAGACGGTGGTACCAAAAAATTAAATTAAAAAGTTGAAAAGTACTTACGGATCGTCGTCGCCTTTTCTCAATTTAATTTGGTATAATATTTCCCCATTTATTAACTTGGATTCAATGACCGGAAGTCAACGGTTACCGGGTTCACAATTAATCTACTAATTAATAGGGAAGAAATATCCCCTACCTTTAAGGTAAATAGGGATATAAAGTTATTAATTGATTTAGTAACACGAGATTTTTTGTTTTGAATACACTCAAAGAAAGGTAATGTCCTAGTTTAGGCGATGATAATATATACTTAGTAATAAATAAGGATAATTACGAACCGTGCTTTATTTCCCACGAAGCCTTTTAAGTTCAATATCTAAATTTAATATAACTTATATAATATTTAAACCAACCGCCATAATCAAAAGCTTGATAAATTATAAAATAAGTACGTAATCATCGATATTTCGAACCCGTTAAATGTCGTTTTAATATTTTTGGAAAATAACTTGTATTTTACGTAAATTTCATTAAATGTAAGGCTCCAAGTCTCCCTTTCTCGTAAGATTTATCCGATATTTACCCGGGATTAGTCCTCGTTACAAACGATTTAGGGAAAAATAGATATGAGAAAATGAAAGTTTGAAATATTTTAGTCAAGAAAACAAGGCAGGGCTGTATCGGTTATACATTAGTTTCATGAAAAGATTAGAATAAACCGAAATGGAAATTATTAAACAATTACTGAGATACGGCGACTCCAAATAAACTCAAAAATATATAAGAGAATGCTTGGTTTTATAGTCACCCAGTATTTCGAAGTTGACGGTAAATACGTTTTAAGTAATTTGCTTACTGCGAATTGTTTTTATTTTCGTATTAATAAAATTTTAATGAGAAAAAGGGGAATATCTATTATCATTATAATATAATACGATATATAAGACCCGGTATACGCTGTCCAAGTTGATTGAATAAATATACCACTTCAAGGTGAGTTTACTATCAACTATTAAGTTTCATATATAAACTATTATTATTATCATAATTTTTGGAATAGTGGCTCCATTAACGATAAAAACCTTGTTACAATTCGTTTCAGATGTTGGAAAAGAACGGTAAGGGCAGATAACACGTGGCGGGGCTGGTATTAAGTAACGCCGATGAGGATGACTAGCGACAGGCGAGGCGAATACTAGGCGAAGCCAAAGATAAAGTATAGCGTTAGGCGGGGCGGGAATAGGGTAAGGCTGATGATAGAGAATAACGCGGGACATGAAAAAGAAACCAACACTTGAAACTGGATATAAAGTACTGTAATATATTAGTTTATATTTAGGTAACGCGTTCAATACGAATACGATGGTCACCCTATTTAGAGTCGGCTTGATGAACCAGATTTTAGTTAAAGTTAAGAAATAGGTTACATGTAAATGAAGGGATTTTATCGTTAAGCACGAAATATCGTTCGCTACGTTTTATAGGCTATAACTGTTGGAATGGCAGTCAAATGCAGTACAGCTAAGTCAACTTTACTTGCAGTAAAGTTGATTATATGTACTGCAAATTGACTGCAGTTTGTGATATTTGAATATACTGTACTGCAAGTGAAAGGGAGTACTTAACCACTTCAGAGTGGGACACAGGCCAAAGTGTTTGGCTATACAAATCAGTGTGCAGACCGGCTAGCGGTCATCAAAACCTAGAACTTACGATACCCATCAATCATCCAATATCAATGCAATACCAGTTACTTCGACCCCAGTGATTCGAATCGACAACGCTGCAACGATAAAGGCTTATTAACACTTATTAGTATTTATTAGATTAAGTAAACATTGGTCAAGTAAAAGAAAACGCTTTTTTCTGCTTACGCTTTACGTTATGGAGCGGCTAAAGATAATGTAAAGGTTTTTATGAAGGGACCCTAAAATCTATGTCAACTATTCGCAGTAGCAAGGAGGTAATGTTTATATGCTGTGTTAATCGTTCGCGGAAATTCATAAGTAAGCAACGGTATCGTTACTGAAAATACCAAAACTTTTTACCAAACATCCTTTTCAAAAAGAGTTGAAATTAATTGCCTAAAAGTCTTCAAGATCACCAAATGAATAAGTTGGCAAACAGTTAAGTTCGTACTTTTATAGTTATTACTATTACAGGTATTACTATGATAGATTGTAAAAACCAGTAAGTTTTACAACCTTTAATAAATACCAAATTTTATGGTAAACCTTTAACTTACCTTTTTACACCTTTATACTACTACCCCCACCCCCCCTATACATTTTAATCCTTGTTATAATAACTTTAAAACGCGTTGGAATTAATTCTAATACTAACCATATTAGAAAAGAAATAATTATCGCCTTCAGTATCACTTTCGAAAAGAATTACTATAAAGACCTCAGGTTTGTTAAACCTAAGGAAAACTCCTTAGAAGAATTCCTTACTAACGTTATCGGCTCTTTTATTCTTGATCTAGACCCTACTAGAACCGTTCAACGCCTACAAAAGTATAAAGACTTTTAAAAATACTTTAGGAAATAGATCCTCAACATATGAAAGATGGAAAATAGGTACGTCAAAGTCAGGGTAAAGACTAAACTCATAAATCAAAGGCTCGACTTCTTGGTTAAAAAAAAGGGAAAAAGGGTAACCTGGTTAACTTAATTTACGAATTTGCTATTGATAAATGATTTGAATGTATCTTTCAAGCCAAAGATAAACATTTTGCTAGAGACAACTTCCTTTAACGCCCCTGTACGCGTTCGGAAAGACATACCTAAGCCCAAATTAAGTCTTTAAACCTTTTTGCTTAGTATTAACGGTCAAAGGCCATTAGTCGAAAAGAATTAATTAACCTAAACGCTGTAAGCACTTAGATCTACTAGTAAATTAAGCAGAAGCCTCAGCGTATCATTTAACACTAAGAGGATTATTACAAAGTCTTCCGTAACGAAAATTATCAAGTACTTTTCCCATAAGCTCCTTAATATGTTTAGGTTAAACAACCAATTAACAAAGGACTAGCTTTACACGCGAGCCTATTATAGATATAACTATTAGCTTCCCCCCCCCCCCAAACTCCGCCAAAGGTAATTATCCTGCCTACC